>JAJOZX010011290.1:67500-125422 GCA_023014485.1 Bathynomus jamesi
ACTCAACACAAACATGCACAATAACACCAAAAGGTGGCTGAGCAACTATCTTTCAGGAAGATACTCACATGTCACATTTAATGGCAAGTCATCCAAAAACAAGCTTTTTCCGAACGGGGTCCCTCAAGGCTCTGTTCTCTCACCAACACTGTTCAACTTATACATGCATGATATTCCAACACCCATAGATAACAAGCTTACCTTACCATCATATGCAGGTGACATCACTCTAACATCCACCCACAACAACATCGACACCGCTACAAATAACCTACAAACATATATAAACCAAAATACTTGGGGTCACATACAACACATCATTATCTTTTGCAAACCACATTCAGGACATTAAAAACAAATGTACGTCAAGACTTAACACGCTTAGGGTGCTAACAGGCACAAACTTTGGACACCAGCAGGAAACAACATCACTTATATACAAACAATATATTCGCTCAGTTATGGACTATGCAAGCCCATGCTGGGCACCCATTATCTCAAACACACTTCGTATCATTACAGGATGCACTCAAACAACACCAATAGAACACCTGCACAGAGAAACAAAAATACTGAAAGTTAGGAAACATTAAGACATGAGGGGAACACAATTCATGGCAGCAGCGACAACTAACTCACAACACCCTTGCCACTACATGTAAAGTCATGCACTGACACTTCGCACCATTAAGGTAACACCAGAGACATTATAACCAAATACTCCATTCCATACCACGCCCCACAGACATCACACAGTACAGAAAACACACACACACACACACACACACACACACACACACGTAACCCACAAAGCACTAAAACGACTCGGTCCGAATGCGGTCCTAGGTGCGAAGCCGCCACCCATTGACAGGTCAGAGACCAGCCTGAGCAGATCGGATCGAATTAACTTAGCACGATTCCGATGTGGACATCACCCCAACTTACGGACATATAAACACAGACTAGACAACTCCACAGACGACACCTGCCACCTGTGCCAGGACACACCACAAACAATTGAACACATTATGACAGACTGTACCGCTCTAGCACAACAACGAACACAACACAATATCATTAGTGCGCTAAACCTCTGGTCCACTCCGGAGAGCGCGATCGGTTACCTGCGTGCCGCCGGCTTGCTCGATTAGGGTGGGCGGATCGGTCTAACCAACAACAACAACTGTCTACGGTTGGGTCGACTGGCAGTCGACGGCCTGTTGCGTGGCACGGTCAGAGTGCCGATCGGCTCCCGGGGCCGGACCTATTCTCAGCGTGCTATTTTTTCAATTACAGGGAGCAATTGTGTGCTCCCCGAACTACTCTTACTCTCTGGCGGCATTAAGACTAATCCAGGCCCCACTACAACTTACACATGTCACCATACACAAAGACATAGACACAATAGCACCATGAGACACATACAGAAGTATAATATTAACATATTACAGTACAACGTAGATGGCCTCACAAACAAAATCATGCAGCTTAGGGAATTCGTACACAAACAAAACATTCACATAGCATTTATACAAGAAACAAAACTAAAACGCACACACAAAACACCCACCATCCCTGACTTCACGGCGATCCGTCAAGATCGTACTGGGGGTAACGGAGGTGGACTCATCACTTACATACGTAAAAGCATTAGCTACACTGATGCTACCCAAAACATTACAAACACAATCCAAGCAGATAACACGATAGAAATACAGGCAGTTAACATTAAAACACGCACAAAACACAACACCACACTAATCAACATTTACATCCCACCAGATAGTTCACCTCAGGTGCCAGCCAATTACAATCCACAGTTACACAATCTGGCCTCTCTCACTAATGTCATCTTAGGAGGAGACTTCAATGCCAAAGACACTAGTTGGTACCTGCATAACCAAAGCAACACCAGAGGCGCCAACATAGCCACACAACTAAACAGCCTCTTCATTCTTAACAATACAGAAGAACATACACACATACCACATCAAGCAGGATACTCAAACTCCTCCACAGACATAACGTTCTGTTCCCCCTCACTAGCAACACATACACAATGGAGAACAGAAAAACAACTGTCACAGACACCTGCCCATCATCATTACAACACATTCTACACTCTGCCCCAACAGCCTTAGGCACACTTACAGAAATTACAAGAAAGCTGATTGGGAACAGTTCAAAACACAGACTGAGGAACAATTCACCGCATTAAACAGCACACCCATCATAAACATCAATACAACACTCAATACATTTAATCAGATTATCAATAATGCAAACAAATACTGTACATACCCAAGGGCAACATTAGGAAATACAACCCAAATTACACTAGAGAAATAGCCCACCTCATAAGGCAACGTAACAACCTCAAATATAACACACAAACACCACACACACAAGCCATAAAACAGCAGATACAACAGCTCAACACAGAAATAAACAACAAACTCAAAGAAAAACAAACAGAAACATTCAGGGAATTCATAACAACACTAAACCACTCCACAGATACATCCAGGCTATACAAGACTATAAACAGCATTACTCACTCTAACAGCGGCATTCACACCTCACACGCGGCTATCTGTCGCAGCCAAAATAATATCCCAACATACACACAACAAGCTAACATTCTAGTTAATCACTACGCAAAGATAAGTCACTTAAACAGAGACGACAACCAGAAACACGCAGACAGACAAACAGCCAGACACAAGAAAACCTACAGACTCGACACGACCATTACACCCTTCAATACAGACCAGACCACCAAGATCATCAAAAACATTAAGAATTCGAAGGCTACTGGACCAGACAACATATCTAACATACACCTTAAACACTTGGGCCCACAAGGAATACTAGCTCTCACAAATATCAGCACATATTCATACCAACACTGTATTATTCCTGACATATGGAAACAAGGTAAAATTATTACACTACTCAAACCAAACAAAAATCCAACAGAACCAGCTTCCTATAGACCCATTACTTTACTATGCACACCTTCCAAAGTAACAGAAAGACTAATCTTACAGATCACCAACCCACACATTCCACTATCGCCTACTCAACATGGATTCAGACCTCACCACTCAACCACGACATTACTCACTAACCTCACGCAGCACATCATGGATGGCATTAACTCCAGACGACCAGCTCAACGTACACTATTAGCAACAATAGACATTAGTAAAGCATTTGATGCTATCCCACGCTTCCCTCTCATAAACAAAATACTCAACACAAACATGCACAATAACACCAAAAGGTGGCTGAGCAACTATCTCTCAGGAAGATACTCACATGTCACATTTAATGGCAAGTCATCCAAAAACAAGCTTTTTCCGAACAACACATCATTATCTTTTGCAAACCACATTCAGGACATTAAAACCAAATGTATGTCAAGACTTAACACGCTTAGGGTACTAACAGGCACAAACTTTGGACACCAGCAGGAAACAACGTCACTCATATACAAACAATATATTCGCTCAGTTATGGACTATGCTAGCCCATGCTGGGCACCCATTATCTCAAACACATACATAAACACCTTACAAACAATACAAAACAACGCACTTCGTATCATTACAGGATGCACTCAAACAACACCAATAGAACACCTGCACACAGAAACAAAAATACTAAAAGTTAGGGAACATTTAGACATGAGAGGAACACAATTCATGGCAGCAGCGACAACTAACCCACAACACCCTTGCCACTACATGTACAATCATGCACCAACACCTCGCACCATTAAGGTAACACCAGAGAGACATTATAACCAAATACTCCATTCCATACCACGCCCCACAGACACCACACAGTACAGAAAACACATACACACACACCTAACCCACAAAGCACTGATACGACTCGGTCCGAATGCGGTCCTAGGTGCGAAGCCGCCACCCATTAACAGGTCAGAGATCAGCCTGAACAGATCGGATCGAGTTAACTTAGCACGATTCCGTTGTGGACATCACCCCAACTTATGGACATATAAACACAGACTAGACAACTCCATAGACGACACCTGCCACCTGTGCCAGGACACACCACAAACAATTGAACACATTATGACAGACTGTACCGCTCTAGCACAACAACGAACACAACACAACATCACTAGTGCGCTGAACCTCTGGTCCACTCCGGAGAGGGCGATCGGTTACCTGCGTGCCGCCGGCTTACTCGATCAGGGTGGGCTGATCGGCTGAACAACAACAACAACAACTCTATTATTTTATTTGTCTGCTGATTTTTGTATCGTCAGTAAGTGATGTTATTTGTGCTATTGTTGATTACTTCATTTCTACCGGTGAGCATGATTATGAAAAATAGTGGAGCAAGTATCCTACTGTTTGTTGAGGTACTGAGATAGGAACTTCTTAGTTTGATTATGATATTCCATGGATTGTGATAACTTGCTGACGCACTCTACGGGATTAAGTTTTATACCAGTTTATCTATTTTGCCTGGTGTTCCCATATCTTTCATTTTATGTACTACTATTCAATGATAACTCCATAATCACACTTGTCGAATGTTTTGCCAAAGTCTGTGTACATTACGTCAAAATTGACTTTGTTTTCGAAGGCATTATTGATAGTGTTTGTGTTCTATTATTTTTTTAATTCTCTCTCTCTCTCTCTCCATATATATATATATATATATTTAACTGCAAACACGCAGTATAATTAACGTAAAGAACGACGCTTGTATAGGAGATATTCCTATACAAGCGTCGTTCTTTACGTTGATATATATATATATATATATATATATATATATATATATATATAGGGTGTCCATAAAGTCACGCAACACAGGAAAATACATTTATTTTATTTATTTATTTATTTTGTTTTATTTATTTGTTCGAAATGATTCTCACCAATCTCAAAACATGTTTGTAAACGGAAAAGCAGGTTTCTTTGAATGTTCCTCAACATATTTGGCCTGATGAATACATAAATAAATAGACATTGCTTACAGTATGTTCCTATGATTCGTGACTTTATGGACACCCTGTATATATAACGGTTTAGTTATCGACTTGTATTTAATTTTTATGAATGCAGTATTTACACTTTTCACAGTTCCCCTGACAATCTTTAAGATGTGGTTCAGAAAAACATTTGAAGTCAGACAATTTAGTCCCATCTATTAAGTTTACAGTTGAAAAAGAAAATGATGGAAGCCTATCTTTTCTTGATCTAAAAATTTGGAGATGCTCTAATCAGTTCAAATATGAAGTCTACCGTAAGCCTACTAACAATAACTCTTATGTGCATTTTTATTCTGACCATCATCCTTCGATTAAATCCTCTATTTTCTCTGCTATGTTTCTTCGAGCATTGAGAGTTGTCAGTCCTGAATTTTTAGATTCCGAGTTATGCAATATCATGAATATTGGTACTAAATTATGTTATCCTATTTCATTTTTAGATAACTGTCTTAAGAAAGCCAAGAATAGGTATTATAATAATGTAATTGTAAAGGAATTTCAGCGTAAAAATATCCTTAGCCTACCTTACCATGTTAATTTTCAATACCTTCCAACTGTACTTAAAGCAATTGGCATTAATGTAATCTTTAAGTATAATAATACTGTTAAATCACGCCTAATAAAGAATAGCCCTGATAATGTTGTTGGTTGTGTGTATTCGATCGGATGTACACAATGTAACTCAGTATATATAGGCCAAACCGGTAAAACGTTAGATATTAGGGTAAAACAGCATAAATATGCTTGTAGAACAGCTAATAATTCCAATGCTTTATTTAACCATATGTATAGATGTAACCATAGCATCAAGTGGGATAGTTCTAAAGCGCTTGTTAAAAACAGAGATATAATAGAAAGAAATATTCTCGAATGTGCATTTATTCATTTTAAAAACAATTTCAATAACAGTGCGGGGACGTATAAAATTGACGATATCATGTTAAAATTTCTTTTGCCTCTCATTAACCCTTGTTAAGTATGTGCTAATTGTTTTGTTTTTCCTGTACGTTGTATATATTTATGGGCATCTCGCCTTTTATCTTCATTCCCTGACGAGGTGTAGCTTTGAATACACGAAAGGCCTTGGAATCGTTTTTCTTTTTCCTTGTGGGTTTGCAGCATTCATTCATTTCACGTGTTTTATTGTGAAATTCATCCCATATATATATATATATACAGGGTGGGCCGTAAGTTTCCATACATAGGAAAAATTAAACGTTTGTTTTTATGTTTCAGATACCCTAAGAATATGCGTTTGACGTAAGATCTTGTTTACTGATGAAGCAAATTTTTACGTCAATGGAGAGGTTAATCGGCAAAACATACGTTATTGGAGTAATGCTAACCCTAACTGGCTGAGTCCGACGAAGATGCAAGGTGCCGGTAAAGTGATGGTGTGGGCGGGATATGGGGTGACAGAATTATTGGACCAATTTTTGTCAGTGGAAATCTTAATGCCGAAAGGTATCTTAACATGTTGCAAGAAGAGATTTTCCCATCCCTGCTAAACGAGGAAGGTAACTTCCCAGTTTACTTCCAGCAAGATGGAGCTCCACCTCATTATGGTCTTCACGTGCGTCGGTATTTGGATCAGCAGTTTCCGGATGCTTGGATTGGTCGGCGTGGTCCTGTGGAGTGGCTTCCCAGATCCCCAGATCTCACCCCCCTTGATTTCTATCTTTGGGGGCACTTGAAGGCCATGGTGTATCAGGAAAAGATACGAGACATAAATCATCTAAAGGAACGTATCACCAACGCCATTACAAGCATAACGTCAACTGTGCTAATGCGTGTTCATCAACAGTGGGGAACACGTATTGAAATGTGTTTTCAAAACAATGGCAACCATGTAGAGCATATTATATAAATAAAAATGGTTGTCCATAAAAAAATGTTTATTTTTCCTATGTATGGAAACTTACGGCCCACCCTGTATATATATATATATATATATATATATATATATATATATATATATATATATAAAACAGAAAACTATGATAACATATCAATTCAGCAACATAGCAGGTTTTTGATTCCTGAGAGAGAGAGAGAGAGAGAGAGAGAGAGAGAGAGAGAGAGAGAGAGAGAGAGAGAGAGAGAGAGAGAGAGAGAAAAATTATCCTTGCCAGTTGAGAGTTACCAACAATCTGAATATATCCTTGGCGCGTTGTTGCACTGCACATTTGCACACATTTGGGCTATTTGGGTATAGCTAATACCCCAGCAGTAAATCTTCAATAGGACTAAAGTCAAGACCAGTATCATTATTTTCTCACATATTTTGAGCTTTCGAAAGAACTAGGTGTTATTTGGTATGTCTAATAATAACTGCAGCACTAACCTCGAATCAATTATATTTTTTTTTATTTTAAACAGAAAGGAGGGACCAAGGGCAAATGGGCGCAAAAGCGCCCCTCCCATAGAAGAAGAAGAGCCAAATCAAGGTACGGGATTTTCGACATGCATAGACACTCTGCGTTTGAGAGATGGGAGGTCATAGACAGGAGGAAAGATGGATTGAGGAAGATTATTCCAGAGTTCACCGGTTGAGTAGAGGAAAGATTGCGAATAACGATTAACCCTTGCGTTAGATAGTTGGATATAAAAGGAATGAGAAAGTGTAGGAAGTCTGGTGCTGCGTGGTCTCCTTAAAGGAGGAGGCATACAGTTAGAGAGTTCAGAAGAACAATGTCCGTTATAATAGCGATAGCAAAGAGAGAGTGAGGCAACATTGCGGCGAAGAGAGAGAGACTGAAGACAATCAGTAAGAGGTGGGAAATTGATGAGCGTTCAACTCTAAATTTGGAAAACGGTCACTATCCATAAATATGACGGAAATATAAACGCGTAAATAAAAATATGTTAATAATAACATTAAACCGTGGTGGAAAATAGTTGCGCTAAATATAACAATGAACGTGAAATTTAAAGTATCTGTCTATCGATCTATTTATTTGTCTCTCTCTCTATTTATATATAAACACTAAATTCTTTCTTCTTCCTTTTATTTAATTTAGTTTAACATATATATATATATATATATATATATATATATATATATATATATATATATATATATATATATATATATCGATGAAAAAAAACACGAAGGAAAGGAAACACAGATTGGTGATCAAGCGCTTTCGTCTAATGACATCCTCAGGAACACTATTTATGTGGAGTTTTTCAAAATTACTTACATTCCGAGAATCCTGGGGGTTGGCATCCCATGGTTGCGGTACGTTGACTAAATTTTGTGTATGTGGCCCATGAATCGTGACCTGGATGACTTCCTCCTTCAGTTAAATGATCAAGTCCTCTCCATTAAGTTTACTTTAGAAGTGGAACAAAACAACTCAATCCCGTTTTCGGATGTGCGTGTACATAGGGAAAGTCCAGGTTTTATGTTTAGTATCTATCTATCAGAAAAAAACAAAAAATTTGTCCAACGTACACTTTTACTCTGGACATGACACCCCCATTAAGAAGGTCATATTTTCTTCAATGTTTCTCCGCGCTTTTACGATCGCCAGTCCGGAATGCATGGATGCCGAATTGGAAAAAATCAATGGTATTTGAAGTGATCTGTGCTACCCTCCTGCGTTTATGGAATCTTGTCTTAACAAGGCAAAACGAACCTCCTATCGTGTGAATAATAACACTCGCACTTTGTCAAAGAATATTTTAGTACTTCCATTTTTTCCGGGCTTTTTAGGCATTGCTAATGTACTTAAACTTTTGAATATTAATGTAGTATTTTCATATAACAATATTCTGAAAAATATCATAGTTAAAAATAGCCCAACCAATAACTCAGGCATTATTTATAAAATTGGTTGTAAACAATGTGATTCCTTTTACATTGGTCAGACGGGAAAGGATTTGCACACGCGTGTAAAACAGCATCAATATTCTGTTAGAACGGGACAGTCGTCCAGTGCCCTTTTTGTCCATTTGTCAGAGTTATCCCACTGTATTGATTGGAATAATGCTTCAGTTTTGTTTCACTCTAGCAACATTGTTAATAGAAATATTCTTAAGTCTGCTATTATCCAACTTACAAATAACTTTAACATGAGCCAAGGTCTTTTTCCACTTGATCTTGTTCATATATATATATATATATATATATATATATATATATATATATATATATATATATATATATATATATATATATATATGTATGTATGTATGTGTGTGTATATATATAATATGAGATGAATTTCACAATTAAACACGTGAAATGAATGAATGATGCAAACCCACAAGGAAAAAGAAAAACGATTCCAAGGACTTTCGTGTAATCAGAGCTATACCTCGTCAGGGAATGAAGAAAGAAGGCAAGATGCCCATAAATAATTCAGGACTGACAACTCTCAAATTTGAGGTCTATCGCAAGCCTACTAATAATAACTCTTTTGTGCATTTTTATTCTGACCATCATCCCTCGATTAAATCCTCTATTTTCTGCTATGTTTCTTAGAGCATTGAGAGTTGCCAGTCCTGAATTTTTAGATTCCGAGTTATTCAATATCATGAATATTGGTACTAATTTACGTTATCCTATTTCATTTTTAGATAACTGTCTTAGGAAAGTAAAACATAGGTATTATAATAATGTAACTGTAAAGGAATTTGAGCGTAAAAATATCCTTAGCCTACCTTACCATGTTAATTTTCAATATCTTCCGACTTTACTTAAAGCAATTTGTATCAATGTAGTCTTTAAGTATAATAATACTTTTAAATCACGCCTAATAAAGAATAGCCCGGATAATGTGGTTGGTTGTGTGTATTCGATCGGATGTACACAATGTAACTCAGTATACAGTACGTACATATATAGGCCAAACGGGAAAACGTTAGTTATTACGGTAAAACAGCATAAATATGCGTGTAGAACAGTTAATAATTCCAATGCTTTGTTTAACCATATGTATAGATGTAATCATAGCAGCAAGTGTGATAGTTCTAAAGCGCTTGTTGAAAACAGAGATATAATTGAAAGAAATATTCTAGAATGTGCATTTATCCATTTTAAAAACGATTTCAATAAACAGTGCGGGAATGTATAAAATTTTCAATATCTTGTTAAAATTCCTTTTGCCTCTCATTAAGTCTTGTTAAGTATGTGCTAATTGTTTCTCTGACTACACGAAAGGCCTTGGAATCGTTTTTCTTTTTCGTTGTAGGTTTGCATCATATATATACAGGGTGTCCTGGCTTAAATGGCAATAAAATAAATTTATAATGTTTTATTTTATTGCCATTTAAGCTAGGACATCATATATATATATATATATATATATATATATATATATTTGACGATTGGTTAGGTTAAGTCGTAATATTTTTGTTAGTTTTAACATTTTATTTGATGGATTTATTTAAAAAAATGTTTCCTAAAGATCCTAATGTTGTTTACGTTCTCCAACTTTGACCTAGTGCAGTTTGTGTCCCCTTTACGTCAGGGGGACGTAAACTACACTTGCTCCCAAAACTCTCAAAAACTGAATAATACCATTGTTTACATTAATCAGCTTAATAATATTCATTTTTAAAAGCTATATTTATCCTACATAATTAATAATGATGTTAATTAACAAATTTCATAAATGCGAATTACGTTCTTTGTCCAAAAACGGAGTTTAATTGAAATAATTATTTTACAATTAATAAAATTTTGTGGGAAAAGATTTATTTACATTTTTGAAAGAAAAGAAGGAAGTTGTTCATCCTTTTCATTCAAACGAATTCTATCTCCTTCTTCTGAAAATATGATCATGAAGAGGAAAAGTTTTAATCAAAGACAAGAATAAGAATTTAGCCAACTCACCAAACCGTCAAACCACCGAATAACCAAACAGTAGAAGAAGAGCCGAACGGAGAAGATACGAACACCCGAACCAACAACGAGCAGTCAAATAAAATAAAAAATAATTAAATATTGGAGGGGGAAGTAAAGTTAAAGAAAAATACACAATTAAACAATTAACTTCCCGTTCTTTCTTTGTAATAAGATGTACTAACATATATACATAAGTCTTATTTAAATGAAATCATTATAAATATTCTCATAAGGAAATTTCTAAAGTACAACTTTTTCATATTTGTATTGTGAGTTGTGAATGAGTTATATTTAATATCATGACTGAACAACACACACGAAATTTCACATCAACCACCGACCACACTAAAGAACTAGTTACAACGCTATACTGTATTTTAATTTCAAAGCCTGATGAATCTAGCAACACACAGTAAATGAAAAGTTGCCAGTTTACAGTTGCCAGGCAGTAATTCCTTTATACTTTTCAAATTAAAGATGGGTTGTGAACCTGTTCGCCGAAACAACCTGTTCTGAAATATCATATTTATGATGATGTAGGTCCTCTATATTTCAAAAGTATAGAGAAGTATAGAAATATTTCTATATCTTTATGTATTCCTGTAATTATGTTCTCTATGCATATACCACTTTGAATATTTATTTCTATACAAATACGAAAGGTTGACAAAGTAAACACCACGATATTTGTCTTCAAGAACAACTGGCAAAGCTCATCAATGGAATGCCAGAATGTATTTCAGCTTTACAAAATGCAAAGAACAAAGCAACACCATCCTAAATAAATTGATCCAATAAATCTGTTATTATTTATTGACATTTATTATTAAATAAAAAACTTGAGCAAAAACCTACAGGTGTCTATTTACTTTTGTCAACCCTCTGTGCTTATACCTGTGTGAAAGTTTCTTCTAATAAAAATATGTTATCACAGAAAAGGTTATTTTTATTGAAAAACAATTGTTTTCTTATTTTCCACTAATATATATATAATATATATATATCTATATATAAGTATAGAAACAGGGCCACTACCTTGATCTTTGTGTGAACAGAGACCAACGCACGGAACTGCAACTATGTTAACGAGGTGTGTGTGTGTGTATATATATATATATATATAAATTATATATATATATATATATATATATATATATATATATATATATATATATATATATATATATATATATATATCTTTGTTACCTTCGTTTTGTTTCCACCTGAATTGTTCATTCTGACGAAGGTCAAACTTATTACTCCATCTTGGAGCTACAGCTTAATGTGAAATTCGAATCACGACCCACTACGGGTGGCCAGAAATTGCAAATCTTTACCCGGACTCCATTTCACCATCTCCAAATCAGCAGCCCAGCCTTTCAAAAACTAGGGCACCCATTTATATACCAAACCATTTTCTCTGGGACGATAAAAAGCTGGGTAGGTTGTGGGCTGACTGCTTTCGTCTTTTGTTGGGGGAAAATAAATATATGATATATATATATATATATATATATATATATATATATATATATATATATATACGTAAAAAGTAAAAGAAAAACCAGTCGGATTGTGCATGCAGTGTTTAATTTTGATTAAGAGTAAATAAGATTATTAAAATTTAAATAAGATTAACAATTTAATTTGGGTGCAAAGTTTTATTTTATTCAAATATCAGAAAGATACATTAAAGAATATATTATATGAAATCTATATTGTGGTGCAGCGAAAATGTAATTGCGTGTAAAGCAATAAAATATAATGAAGATCCATTTTCAGTTTCCATATCCATTTCATGATCCATATCCATTTATTTGTCCAAGGGGTCAAGGGTTCAAATGTTCAAGGGTTCTCAAGAGTCTTCGCTAAAGTTTATTTTTCTGGGCAGGACGTGTTGCTCAAGTCAGTGAGTTCGAAAAGTTCGATATTCTTAATGAAATTTTCGATCTCTCTCTTCGTTTGTTCACTTGGACTTTTCACTTCGGTCAGGACCCACAAGAACTCGGCTGTGGGTAGAGAACATCCTTAAATATTAAAATGAAAAAGAACTGATACCTACACTGATTACTTCCCACTTTGCGCCATTCCCATTCCAAGGAATTCCAGTTTTAAGAAAAGTTTGTCGATTTTATAAAGTGTAAATAGAGGGTGTGTTGCAACTGCAGGAAATGAGAAGTAACTCCTTTGAAATTCCCATTTTCCGATTTGTTGTTGTTGGGCGACAACTGAAGTGAAAATAATCACGATTGGGAAGAGGTCCTTACACTTACCTCATTTTGTCCATAAACACACAAATATACATACGAATGTACACACATAAATAAAGAGAAAAAATTACCTTTTTCTCCAGATGATGGAAGGTTGACGCAATCGTACAGAACCAAGTATTTGCGTGTAGTATCGTGTTTCAAGATTTCGAATCGTCCAGACGATCCAGTTCCGAATGCTAGTCGTGCTGAAAGAAGACAAATATTTGTATTGGACTCACAAAGAAAGTATTCATTCCATATGGCTTTCTATTTTCCCTCTATTTTCTCTCTATTCGCTCTCTATTCTATCTCTATTCTATCTCTATTCTATCGTTATCTCTTTCTCTATCTACAGTGTGTACATTTATTCAGCACCAGAATTGAAACTTATGATAGAGAGATACATTATTTTACGAAATTTTAATATGGATTGTAACTTACTTGAAGCAACGGGTGTGGGTAGACCTCCGAAGAGTTTGGCCGAAGTGGAAATAAGAGCACCTCTTCAAATGTTGAAAACAGTCGATATTAACAAAAGTTATTAATTAGAAATTAGTAATAATTAAAAATAGAAATTATTTTGTTCTTCTCAAAAATGATATTCTTCGTGAATTTTACGAGTGTTTCTTTCCTTATTTGAGGAAACTTCTTTTGATAAAAACAGTAAAATCCAATCAATACTTTATCATCTCCTAACATTGACATTAATAAACTGTTTATAAATTGCAAACAAAAATTAATTAATAGTTTAAACATCTCAAGTACCTACAGTGAGATCACAATTTTTATCAAGTTGCTAGAAATTGTCTTGTGTAAAAGATACGCTCTCAGAAATACAGAAATTTCTTTGTTTTCAGTTACTATGAAGTGTGACTTATCATATTCCATCGAATTACATTAGTGTCATCAATAGAATAATATTATATTAGATAGCAGAAAGTATTAAAACATAAAAAAAAATAAAGAATTAATGTCATCCTATGAAAAAGACGGAGGCTTCAGTTTTGTTGTCACTTTACCAAATCTTTTTGAAGTTCAAAAGGAAAGGTTCCTTCAAGGAGAATTAACACTTACTTCAACGTTGCTGTATTTGTTATTGATGTACTGTGATCTCTGAAAATTGTTCTGGAGCAGCTGTGCTCCTCCTCAGCTGAAACCTTGTGCCTCATGAATTCATACACAACTTTGCCATTCTGGAATATGAGAAGAAAATATGTGGAGAAAAAATAAATATCTTTAACATCATACAAACACACACACACACACACACACACATATATATATATATATATATATATATATATATAATATATATATATATATATATATATAATATATATATATATATATACAGAGAGAGAGAGAGAGAGCGAGAAATGTAACTTGAAAAGAGGCTTACCGGCAACTCTGTACTGTCGTCAGACTGAACGATTGGACAAGACCCGTTAGTTATCTTCTGGGCGCAGGTAAAACAGCAGCAGTAAAGGAGGAAAAGGGCCACAGCCAGGAATGGTTTCGTCATTTTTACAAACATTTTCAATCTTCAAAACCTTTTAACATTTCAGAAATTCTGGCTTTAATTATATATATATATATATATATATATATATATATATATGATAATTGTAACATTCCTATTTGCACATAAAGTCGAAACTCGCATGACATTCTAACTGTACATAATATTCATGTAAGATTGGAAAATAATTAATTTTTTCTATTTTTTATTAAATATTTATTCAATGATATCTTGATGAAGCTTTCAGTTTTTAGCTACCTCGTTGGTTTCCTTATTTTAAGCTCAATCACGTGATTTTGTTAAATTGTGCAATGTTCATTTTTTTATATATATATATTCTCTTAAATCATAAAATACGAAGTCATATCCTGAATATTTAGTTGACACGGCAAATCATGATAATTTTAAATTTGCCAATAGTATATAAACCATTGTAACTTTTCAAATGTTGTTCTGTCTGATCTGATCCAGAGGCTGAAGCATCATTACCTGTAATATTTATAAACAGTAAAATTCAGTAAAGGGATATTTTTATCTTCTCCTTTGAGTCCTGTCAACGGACTGACCCAAGAAAATATAGTTTTAGAATAACACACCATCTTCGACAAACACTGAAGTTAGAAATCAATAGACATTAAGCCTGAGACGAGCTTTGCCTCACAGACTTCTCCGATACGTTACAACAAGAATTGGGAATCGACCAATAACCTAGTAAGGGTTCACAGAATCCTCCGATCAGCTACAAGAAGAAATCGGAGGTAGTACAAAAGAAATTATTGCGATTCCCTACTCACTCAGTACTCAGTACCAACTACCCCAGGATGAGAAATCTGTTGCTGACACCTAACAAAAACTCTTGTCAACTTCGAACTACTCAAGACCATCGACGGAGGGTTAACACAACCATATATATATATATATATATATATATATATATATATATATATATATATATATATATATATATATATATATATATATATATATATATATATATATAACGTATCACATCAAGATAGTAAAAAAATTTAGTTTTTTAAAACTGATTTAGAATTTCGAAATATTTTTAAAACATTTCTACAACAGTATAACGACAATATCATTTAAGAACCAAAAAATCGGAATAAGGTGTTCAAAACAAAATTGGAAGAGGGGGGGGGTACTAATCTGGGGGTAAATATTCTTAAACTATTTAGTAAAACAAATAACAACTTAAAAATATTAAAATAAATTACTAATTTCCACATACTTTTTTGGGATCACCTGAGGATCCGTCACCACAGCTTTTTCATTTAGCTTTATAACGCTAACTAATGAAAATATCACGACCTAACCTAACCACTCGTCAAAGGTGTACAGTTGACGTAACGATTGGTTAGGTTAAGTCGTGATATTTTCGTTAGTTAGCCTTATAAAGCTAACTAAAAAAGGCTAGGGTGACGGATCTTCAGGTGATCCCTTTTTTTTCACAATATTTTTAAAGAAATTCGTCTAAAATTTGTTTCCAAAAAAATTTTTTAAATGAATTAAAATGGTTTTCCTAAAAATCATTAAAAATAAAAATGGACATAAAAGATTTGTCTATTTCAATCCCTTCAAATGAAAAATTTTAAACAATATTTCTTTAAATTTCATATCGTGTTAATTACAAAATTCAAGATAATCTTCAAAAGAGAAGTTATGCGCATGCGCAGATCTTTCGTTAAAATCTGGTATAAGGACAAAAAATATTTTAAAGTATTTATTAAAAACGAAAAGTTTTTCAAAGTCCAAAATGAGAACCGAAATTCCTACCTTTAGTTCAGATGATGTTGACGAATAGCAGTGAAGAACACAGAGGATGCAACAACTTTGAATATTGTGAATATACTGCAACGATTAATGATTTGAGCTCTCTTAAATAGCAAACAAATTATACTGCGCATGCGTAAAATTTAATTGTATAAACCGGAAAACATGTTGGGTTTCGCTATGTTTCTATTTACATCGTATTTAAGTGGGTTATTTATAATCATGGTTCATGGTGTCCTTTTTCCGAATTTAGTGTAGAAATGTTCCAGTTTGAATTTTATCATTTTTCAACAAAAGTGCGGACGTACTCCATCTTCTCGTAACAAAAGCTTCCGAACAGCGGCTTTTCAGGTAATCATCACAATAGATAATTGCTCTATTTTCGGAATAATAGGTGGGTTATTTACAAATATGGATCGTGTCCTTTTTCCAAATTTATAGTTTATTGTTCTTGTTTCAACGTTATCATTTCTTCACAAAAGTACGAATGTACTCCACCTTCTCGTAACAAAAGCAGTCCAACACCAGCTTTGGAAGAGACCTTCATAAAGACTAATTGTTTTAGTTTTGGAATGGAATAATTTGCACACGGTGAATGATCATGAGTGACCGAATAGTGGAAAAGTTTAACAGTCAAAGAGTGGAACAATCAAACAACCGAACATTCCGACAATCGAACCCCCGATTAATTGAAAAAATGAAGATCTGAACAGCCGAACAACCGAACGAGAATAATTTATACTACATTAGAAACCATTAAATATGAGAATCTGAATTTAACCAGGTAAAAGAGGTCATCTTTGAACACATAATTGTGAAGAAGGTTTTGAAAAGGAAATTTGAAAAGAAAAATTTTTGTGAAATCAAAATCAAATTAACAATTTTTAATAATTTTTAGCAATTTTTAACATTTTAAAGATGAAAAAGACAAAAATATTTATGTTATCTGTTTTGTCTATTGATTAATTTAGTGACACACAAAAACATAAATTAATGGATTCAGAGACAGATAAATAGATAGATAAATAGACAGACAGGTATATGCAATAAAGAAATATGGATATTTAAAATAGATAAAATGTTTAATAAACAATAAACCGCGGTAGAAAATAGTTGTGTTAAATAAAAAAAAGGAGCTTGATATTTTAGGAATATCTATCTATCGATCTGTTTATCTGTCTGTCTATCTATTTATATACAGGGTGTCCCAGAATTAACTATCTATTTCAATGAAATCGGACAAATTTAATAAAAACTGACATAATTTTGTGTTTATTACTAAATTATGATACAAAAACAAATAGATTTATAAATCATAAGTCAAAACTTTATTTACTTGAATGTGATAAGCCTTTTTCATCAGTGTCGAACGCAAGATTCTATGAACTGTTGTCTTGGATATGTTGAGTCTTCGACCGGCCTCCCTAACCGAAGTTGTTGGTTCATCCTCAAACAATTGTCGTACCTGTTCGGTACTGTTACGTGCTGTCCTTGGGCGTCCTCTTCCCACCTCGTCGTGTACGGATCCAGTTCTTTTAAATTTGTTCACAAGTTCACGAATCGCTTTGTCTGTAGGACCGGTTCTGTGGAATCTTCTTGTAAATTTTTCTCTGATTTCATTACATTGCATTCCTTTGATACGGGATGTTACAACAAAGATGCGTTCTTGTGTATTCATTAATTATTAATAGGGTTCTGAAAGAGAATGAAAATAAAACTATGAAAAACTATGAAAAAATTATGAAAATAAAATTATGAAAAAAATTTAGAAATTTATACATTTTTAACACATATTAAACATGATAAACATAAATAAAAGTGTGTTTTCAAAAAATTTGTCCGATTTCATTGAAATAGATAGTTAATTCTGGGATACCCTGTATAAGAGGTAAATCTTTCTTCTTCCTTACTTAATATAGTTTCAAGCAACGTGCCATAATTGAATTTTTGACTGCGGAAAGTGTTGCTCTCATAGACATTCATCGGCGAATGCAAGCAGTGTACGTCAAACAGTGTGTTGATGTGAGTACCGTTCGATGTTGGGCGAGGCAGTGTAAAAAAGGAGAAGCAGGGCAAAAACGGCAACCGACGAGTCTCATCGGAACTATGAACTGATTCGTGGAAATCGTCGCATTAAACAAAATGAAATTGCTGCAATGCTCGATATTTCCAAAGAGCAAGTAGGACACATTATCAGTATTCTCGGTTGCCGAAAGGTCTGCGCCAGATGGGTGCCTCGCATGCTCACTGCCGAGAAGAAAACTGAGAGACTACGCATTTGCCAAGAAAATCTGAAGCCCTTCGAAAATGAAGATGAATTTCTGCACACCATTGTGACAGGAGACGAGACGTGGGTCCACCCTTTTGACTCTAAAATTAAACGGCAATCCATGGAATATCGACACAAAAATTCACCGCAACCAAAAAAATTCAAAGTTAAAAAATCGGTTGGAAAAGTGATGACGACTGTTTTTTGGGATATCAATGGTGTTGTTCTCGAAGACTTTACGGAAAGAGGGACAACAATCAACTCCGCACGTTATATTGAAACTGAAAAAGTTGAAGAAACGGATCAGGAGTGTTCGCACTCACAAAAACGCAGTCATTGTTCATCATGACAACGCACGGCTTCACACCAGTGTTCAAACGCGAGAAGCAATTCAGGATCTGCAATTCACCATCTTTCTGCATCCACCATGTAGCCCCGATTTAGCACCATGCGATTTTCGCCTGTTTCCTAAACTTAAAGAATATCTCCGTGGAAATCGTTACGAGTCTGACGGAGAAGTTAAGACCGCTGTGAAATTTTGGTTTCGTAGTCCAAGCTCCGAATTTTAACGGGATGAATTTCAAAAACTCATTTATCGTTGGCGGAAATGTATCGAGGTAGAAGGTGATTTTATAGAAAAGTAAATGTATCGTTTTGAAGAATAAACTCTAAGGTACATATTTGCTTTTGTTTCGATCAAATTCTTCAACTTGTTTAAAATTTATTTTAGTGCAAGTATTACTTTTTAGCACACCCTCGTATATACCTCGTTAACCTCATTGCTCTTTCGTGCGTTGGTCTCTCTTCACACGAAGGTCAAGCTGGTGGCCCCGTCTCTAGGTCTGGTTTGGTGGAGGAGCGAGTTACTTTCTTGCGTTCCCCACTGTACATAGCCAGGTACACCGGCTCATCTGGTACTGTCCTGAGCCAGGCAACTATTCTTGTCTTGAAGACTTCAACTTTGACCCTGTAACGTTTCTGAGGTCCTTTGGAAGCTGGTTAAAAAGTGTTAGCCCCCTGACAACCAAGCTATTTTCCTTCAGTATTGAGGAGGTCCCTTGTCGGGCCTTTAATTTGGGAACACTACACATTCTGCCTTTCCTATTTTCCAGTGTTGTGTGAATGGTAATTGGGTTTAGTTTGAGGTTTGGTACCAGTTTTTCGATCATTTTCCATATGTAGATTATAGTATACCTCTCTCTTCTTTACAGGGAGTACAGATTTAGTTTACGTAGTCTTTCCCAGTAGTTGAGTTTTTTGCGGCATTAATCTTGGCTGTGAAATGTCTCTGCGTTTCTTCTAATTTATTAATTTCTTCCTTTTTATATGGGAACGTCAAAACTGAGCAGTATTCAAGTTTTGGTATAATTAGTGTTCTCAGCAGAGGAATCATTACTGTCTTGTCCCTCCTTTTGAACGTTTCTTAGTACCTGTCCCGCGACTCTTTTTGCTTTGTTTATTACTATCTGATTTTGTGTCTCGAATTTGGCATCATCGGTCATTATTACCCCCAAGTCGACCGCTTTCGTGCTTCTCTGAATTTCCTGTCTGTCTGGAGTATAATATACATTCTGTTTCCTCATTTCTACCATATCTCAAGAGCTGAAATTTCTCGGTGTTGTTGTCTTCTGACTATTTGTATATTTTGTTTGTGTCCCTCTGCAAGAACTCCGCTTCATTTGCATCGCTGATTTTTCTGCTGATCTTTGTATCGTCCGCAAATGATGTTACTATACTGTTGCTATTAACTCCACTGTCTATGTCTGTTAGCATGATAATGAACAGGAGTGGGACCAGCACTGCACTTTGTGGCACTGAGCTGCGTACTTCTGATTCTGATGATGGTATACCTTGAATTTTGACGACCTGTAGACGTTCTCTGAAGAAGTTGTAGATCCATTTTCCCACTTTGCCTGTTATTCCCATATGTTTCATTTTATGTGCTATTATTCCATGATCACACTTGTCGAAAGCTTTAGCAAAAAAAGAGTATATGTCATCATAGTTTTCATTGCCTTCAAGTGCATCTAGGATAATGTTATAATGCTCTATAAGTTGTGATAAGCATGATCTTCCCGATCGGAATCCGTGCTGATTTTCGTATATATTTGTGTAATATATATATATATATATATATATATATATATATATATATATATATATATATATATATATATATATATATATATTATGTTAAGCTAACACACATTCTGGTATTTCACTGATGAACTTTGCCATTTGTTCTTGAGGGCAATCATCGTGATGTCTCTTTACTTTTCTCAACCCTCTGTACAGGGAGGTCCAAAAGTCAGGACACATATGGGAAGTTCTACAGATCTATAGATCTACAGAAGCTATGGCTAACAAAGACTCTAAGATCCACTCTAAGGTTAGCCCGACAGAAAGAAGAGTGGGGGTTAAAAGAAGAGAATAAGGGGTTAAGTAAGTAGCAAAAGCTATCATTCGTGGGTTAACATTCATTCAGAAAAAGAGAAAGAAAGACTCACCATCATCATCCGCCGACCACTGCCGACAAGTCAGAAAAATAGTCGAAGAGAATAGGAAAGGGGTGAAAGATGAAAAGAAGTAAAATAAGAACGCTTACAAACCATGCAAACACAGTCTTAACTCAAAGAAACACTGTCATACTGGTGGGTATTTTCAATGACTTTTTTGCGACAGTTTTTACCGTAGAAGACGTAAATAATGTCCCCGACGTGGACGATATCGTTCCATTTAGTAGCGAGACTATTTTGGATAAAATAACTGTTTACGAGGCTGAGATTGCGCATTATATCGATAGGCTAAAAGTTAGCAAGGCTCCAGGCCCTGACGCTTTTTATCCCAGACATTTGAAAGAAGTTATCGTAGGCCCCTTAACGAAGATTTTTAATCAGTCACTCGAAACGGGGATTATTCCTGAAGATTTCAAATTAGCTAACGTCACGCCTATTTTTAAAAAATGCGACCCCGCAGTAGCTAGCAATTATAGGCCCATTAGCTTCACGTCAATTGTCGGTAAACTTTTGGAATCCGTAGTTAGGGATCGTATCATCCATCACTTAGAAAGTAGGGATTTGATTAATAGTAGTCAGCATGGGTTTCGACGCCATAGGTCTTGTTTAACTAATTTGTTAGAATTTTATAACAAAATAGTGCGCAAATACGATAGGCATAGAGCAGCTGACGTTATTTATTTAGATTTTAAAAAGGCGTTCGATAGAATTCCGCATAGGAGACTAATTGCGAAGGTCAAAGCGCACGGTATACGCGATCAGGTAGGTAACTGGTTAGAAGAATGGCTTTGTGCTAGGAGACAGAGGGTCGTAGTTAATGGTAGTGAATCGGGGTGGTTAGATGTAGGTAGCAGTGTCCCACAGGGTTCAGTGTTAGGCCCATTCCTATTCGTAATTTACATTAACGACATAGATGTAGGATTGACTAGTAACGTGTCAAAATTCGCGGACGATACTAAAATAGGCGGTAAGGTTGTTAACGAGGACGATAGTAATAGGCTCCAAGACGATGTAAATAGTATTATGGAGTGGACAGATAAGTGGCAGATGCAATTTAACGTAGACAAATGTAAAGTTTTGCATATAGGTTCTCGCAACAATAATTACACGTACACGATGGATGATAGCGAGCGTTGACGAGGAAGTAGATTTAGGCGTACGCGTATCTAAGGATTTAAAGGTTAGGAACCAGTGCCTGGAGTCTTGCGCAAAAGCTAATAGGATGTTAGGCTTCATAGCGCGTAATTTCGAATTTAAATCGAAGGATATTATATTGCCCCTTTACAAGTCCCTAGTCAGGCCTCATTTAGAATATGTAGTTCAGTTTTGGTGCCCGTACTTGCGTGAGGATATTTATAGGTTAGAAAGGGTTCAACGTCGTGCCACGAAACTAATTCCGTCATTGCACCAAGCCTTATGAAGATAGAATTAAAGAGTTAGACCTGTATTCACTCGAAACTAGGAGATTAAGGGGGGAGCTTATTGAAGTTTTCAAAATCGTTAATAACATCGATAATGTAAATTTTGACAAATTGTTCACTTTCGATAATAGTAATACTCGTAATAACGGATTTAAGTTGCGTGGCAGACGTTTCATTACTAATATCGCTAAAAACTTCTTTACGTTTAAAGTAATTGATAAGTGGAATAATCTTCCCGCGTCAGTCGTTCATTCTACCAGCGTTAATATGTTTAAGAACCGTTAAGATAGGCATTTTAAAAATATTAACGTTGTTTAAAAAAAAAAAACAATTAGTCACAGGAGCTCTGGGGGTGGTGGTCGACGATGAGTCTGTTGACGATTAATGCCAGCTTGTGACATGCCAGCGTGTGATGCCAGCAAAAAAAAAAAAAAATTAGACTAACATAACTTTGCCTGTTATTCCCATATATTTAATTTTATGTACTATTATACCATGGTCACATTTATCGAAAGCTTTAGCAAAATCTGTGTATATAACATCGTAGTTGTCATTGCCTTCCAATGCATCTAGGATATTGTTGTAGTGTTCTATTAGTTGTGATAGGCATGATCTACCTGATCGGAATCCATGCTGATTTTCGTTGAATCTTTCCCGTGTCTCCAGGAAATCATAAATTTTCTCTCTAACTATTCTTTCAAATACTTTGGTGAGGTGGGACGTCAATATGTATATATATTACAATTTGTAAATATTATTAAATAATGAAAATCACCTATTATATATGCAAAATTCATAATCTTAAATATGTGCAATCATAAGCTATATAAACCTAGAAAACTTGGAAAAATCAATTACAGTATATTGAAAATCATTTACTGATATGAGCGATGATTTCCTCTGTCGCAATGTTTATATCGTTTACATCGTATAAAATTAGGTTTTTCCCGAAAAAAAATTCGAATACCGGATTTTCAAGAGGCCTTCGCAAACTGTTGTAATTGTCGTGGTTAAAAATAGAATAATTAGCTCAGGGACAATGGACAAAAAGCATCACATATTTACATACGCTTATATACTGTATATATATATATATATATATATATATATATATATATATATATATATATATATATATATATATATATATATAAAATATATATATATATACACCACACACACACACACACACACACACACACACACACACACACACATATATATATATATATATATATATATATATATATATATATATATATATATATATTATATATATCGTGACCTTAAAAAGGTATTCCCACAAATAATGTAGTGCAAGCAATTTTGTGAACACCTTTTTGGACTACATATATGTACATATATACGAGTATATACACATTTTCACTCCCAAAGAAGAGAAAAGTCTGTATACTGTAATGGAGAAACTTGTAAACCTCTTTCTAAAATAATTTATGAGTATTTTACCACGACAATTTCAAGATATTTTAAGTTTTGAGACAAACGGTGTCTTGTCGCATGTAACATTTGAAGGAAATGAAGATTTTAAAATGGGAAAATGGCCAAAGAAACGCCTTTTTACCTGTCCTTAAGAACATTAAAAAAAAACTTACGTATCAAATGGGATTAAGTCTAAGAAAGAGGTGTCAAAACACACACACACACACACACACACACACACACCACACACACACACACGCACACAGAAAGAGAGATAGACAGATAAAAAGAGATAGGCAGGTAAAGAGAGTTACAAGGAGTTACAAGAACAAGAAGTACCTCTAAAGGCCTTGCGGCCCATACCGAGGAAGTACCAATAGCAACGGGTGCCAGGGAAAAATTTCTACACATTGTCACAGCTAAGTTCTCGAACAGCCACCCTAAAGACAGTAACACACATCCTCAAATAGTGTGCAAAATTCGGTCTAACCTTTTCTTGAACTGATTCACAGAGGAATTGTTCACAACTTCTGAAGGTAGTGTCACCTTTTTCCAAGTGTCACAGATCTTATAGGTAAATTAATTCCCACACACACTTGTGCTAAACCTTTCAAATCCAACTTTCAACCATTGTTGCGAGTTGGGTTATCATTTAAACTAAACATGCTTCTAAAATCGACATCGTTGAACCCGTGTAAGAGCTTGAAAACCTCGATGAGTTGACCGCGCAGCATCCGAGTTTCCAGCGAAAACAAATTCAGGGTGTGTAAGCGTCGATTGTAGCCCATATGCCTAACAGAGAGAGAGAGAGAGAGAGAGAAAGAGAGGAATGTAACAGAAATTTTTTAAGTTTCGTAAACAGAATTCAATCTCATTTCGAGACTATTTAAATACTAATCAATGTAAATAAATAGTGATGTAGAGAAAATAGTATTTGCTAGTATTTGTTTGCTCTTTTCTTCGTAAATTGTTTGCAAATAATTTTGTTTTACTTCTGTATGGAAAGAAGATTCTATTTTTCTTGATTAGTGGAAAAGTAAATTGGTAAAATTTGCTAATTAATAGTGTTGTTTATATCACTTTGAATTTTTTTTTAATTTTCTAAGTTCTTAATTTGTATAAAAAACACTACTTTTTACCTTTTACCGAAATCTAAATGGTTTTTGTTTTTATTTTTATGAATGTGCAATATTTTAAAAAGTATGACAGTGTGACCAATGACAGTTCTGTATACTTAAGGAATTTTAGGTTTTAGTAAGATGGCTTTTGACTGATGTGTTTACAACGCAGCACATCATGGATGGCATCAACTCCAGACGACCAGCTCAACGTACACTATTATCAACAATAGACATTAGTAAAGCATTTGATGCTATCCCACGCTTCCCTCTCATAAACAAAATACTCAACACAAACATGCACAATAACACCAAAAGGTGGCTGAGCAACTATCTTTCAGGAAGATACTCACATGTCACATTTAATGGCAAGTCATCCAAAAACAAGCTTTTTCCGAACGGGGTCCCTCAAGGCTCTGTTCTCTCACCAACACTGTTCAACTTATACATGCATGATATTCCAACACCCATAGATAACAAGCTTACCTTACCATCATATGCAGGTGACATCACTCTAACATCCACCCACAACAACATCGACACCGCTACAAATAACCTACAAACATATATAAACCAAAATACTTGGGGTCACATACAACACATCATTATCTTTTGCAAACCACATTCAGGACATTAAAAACAAATGTACGTCAAGACTTAACACGCTTAGGGTGCTAACAGGCACAAACTTTGGACACCAGCAGGAAACAACATCACTTATATACAAACAATATATTCGCTCAGTTATGGACTATGCAAGCCCATGCTGGGCACCCATTATCTCAAACACACTTCGTATCATTACAGGATGCACTCAAACAACACCAATAGAACACCTGCACAGAGAAACAAAAATACTGAAAGTTAGGAAACATTAAGACATGAGGGGAACACAATTCATGGCAGCAGCGACAACTAACTCACAACACCCTTGCCACTACATGTAAAGTCATGCACTGACACTTCGCACCATTAAGGTAACACCAGAGACATTATAACCAAATACTCCATTCCATACCACGCCCCACAGACATCACACAGTACAGAAAACACACACACACACACACACACACACACACACACACGTAACCCACAAAGCACTAAAACGACTCGGTCCGAATGCGGTCCTAGGTGCGAAGCCGCCACCCATTGACAGGTCAGAGACCAGCCTGAGCAGATCGGATCGAATTAACTTAGCACGATTCCGATGTGGACATCACCCCAACTTACGGACATATAAACACAGACTAGACAACTCCACAGACGACACCTGCCACCTGTGCCAGGACACACCACAAACAATTGAACACATTATGACAGACTGTACCGCTCTAGCACAACAACGAACACAACACAATATCATTAGTGCGCTAAACCTCTGGTCCACTCCGGAGAGCGCGATCGGTTACCTGCGTGCCGCCGGCTTGCTCGATTAGGGTGGGCGGATCGGTCTAACCAACAACAACAACTGTCTACGGTTGGGTCGACTGGCAGTCGACGGCCTGTTGCGTGGCACGGTCAGAGTGCCGATCGGCTCCCGGGCCGGACCTATTCTCAGCGTGCTATTTTTTCAATTACAGGGAGCAATTGTGTGCTCCCCGAACTACTCTTACTCTCTGGCGGCATTAAGACTAATCCAGGCCCCACTACAACTTACACATGTCACCATACACAAAGACATAGACACAATAGCACCATGAGACACATACAGAAGTATAATATTAACATATTACAGTACAACGTAGATGGCCTCACAAACAAAATCATGCAGCTTAGGGAATTCGTACACAAACAAAACATTCACATAGCATTTATACAAGAAACAAAACTAAAACGCACACACAAAACACCCACCATCCCTGACTTCACGGCGATCCGTCAAGATCGTACTGGGGGTAACGGAGGTGGACTCATCACTTACATACGTAAAAGCATTAGCTACACTGATGCTACCCAAAACATTACAAACACAATCCAAGCAGATAACACGATAGAAATACAGGCAGTTAACATTAAAACACGCACAAAACACAACACCACACTAATCAACATTTACATCCCACCAGATAGTTCACCTCAGGTGCCAGCCAATTACAATCCACAGTTACACAATCTGGCCTCTCTCACTAATGTCATCTTAGGAGGAGACTTCAATGCCAAAGACACTAGTTGGTACCTGCATAACCAAAGCAACACCAGAGGCGCCAACATAGCCACACAACTAAACAGCCTCTTCATTCTTAACAATACAGAAGAACATACACACATACCACATCAAGCAGGATACTCAAACTCCTCCACAGACATAACGTTCTGTTCCCCCTCACTAGCAACACATACACAATGGAGAACAGAAAAACAACTGTCATCAGACCACCTGCCCATCATCATTACAACACATTCTACACTCTGCCCCAACAGCCTTAGGCACACTTACAGAAATTACAAGAAAGCTGATTGGGAACAGTTCAAAACACAGACTGAGGAACAATTCACCGCATTAAACAGCACACCCATCATAAACATCAATACAACACTCAATACATTTAATCAGATTATCAATAATGCAAACAAATACTGTACATACCCAAGGGCAACATTAGGAAATACAACCCAAATTACACTAGAGAAATAGCCCACCTCATAAGGCAACGTAACAACCTCAAATATAACACACAAACACCACACACACAAGCCATAAAACAGCAGATACAACAGCTCAACACAGAAATAAACAACAAACTCAAAGAAAAACAAACAGAAACATTCAGGGAATTCATAACAACACTAAACCACTCCACAGATACATCCAGGCTATACAAGACTATAAACAGCATTACTCACTCTAACAGCGGCATTCACACCTCACACGCGGCTATCTGTCGCAGCCAAAATAATATCCCAACATACACACAACAAGCTAACATTCTAGTTAATCACTACGCAAAGATAAGTCACTTAAACAGAGACGACAACCAGAAACACGCAGACAGACAAACAGCCAGACACAAGAAAACCTACAGACTCGACACGACCATTACACCCTTCAATACAGACCAGACCACCAAGATCATCAAAAACATTAAGAATTCGAAGGCTACTGGACCAGACAACATATCTAACATACACCTTAAACACTTGGGCCCACAAGGAATACTAGCTCTCACAAATATCAGCACATATTCATACCAACACTGTATTATTCCTGACATATGGAAACAAGGTAAAATTATTACACTACTCAAACCAAACAAAAATCCAACAGAACCAGCTTCCTATAGACCCATTACTTTACTATGCACACCTTCCAAAGTAACAGAAAGACTAATCTTACAGATCACCAACCCACACATTCCACTATCGCCTACTCAACATGGATTCAGACCTCACCACTCAACCACGACATTACTCACTAACCTCACGCAGCACATCATGGATGGCATTAACTCCAGACGACCAGCTCAACGTACACTATTAGCAACAATAGACATTAGTAAAGCATTTGATGCTATCCCACGCTTCCCTCTCATAAACAAAATACTCAACACAAACATGCACAATAACACCAAAAGGTGGCTGAGCAACTATCTCTCAGGAAGATACTCACATGTCACATTTAATGGCAAGTCATCCAAAAACAAGCTTTTTCCGAACAACACATCATTATCTTTTGCAAACCACATTCAGGACATTAAAACCAAATGTATGTCAAGACTTAACACGCTTAGGGTACTAACAGGCACAAACTTTGGACACCAGCAGGAAACAACGTCACTCATATACAAACAATATATTCGCTCAGTTATGGACTATGCTAGCCCATGCTGGGCACCCATTATCTCAAACACATATAAACACCTTACAAACAATACAAAACAACGCACTTCGTATCATTACAGGATGCACTCAAACAACACCAATAGAACACCTGCACACAGAAACAAAAATACTAAAAGTTAGGGAACATTTAGACATGAGAGGAACACAATTCATGGCAGCAGCGACAACTAACCCACAACACCCTTGCCACTACATGTACAATCATGCACCAACACCTCGCACCATTAAGGTAACACCAGAGAGACATTATAACCAAATACTCCATTCCATACCACGCCCCACAGACACCACACAGTACAGAAAACACATACACACACACCTAACCCACAAAGCACTGATACGACTCGGTCCGAATGCGGTCCTAGGTGCGAAGCCGCCACCCATTAACAGGTCAGAGATCAGCCTGAACAGATCGGATCGAGTTAACTTAGCACGATTCCGTTGTGGACATCACCCCAACTTATGGACATATAAACACAGACTAGACAACTCCATAGACGACACCTGCCACCTGTGCCAGGACACACCACAAACAATTGAACACATTATGACAGACTGTACCGCTCTAGCACAACAACGAACACAACACAACATCACTAGTGCGCTGAACCTCTGGTCCACTCCGGAGAGGGCGATCGGTTACCTGCGTGCCGCCGGCTTACTCGATCAGGGTGGGCTGATCGGCTGAACAACAACAACAACAACTCTATTATTTTATTTGTCTGCTGATTTTTGTATCGTCAGTAAGTGATGTTATTTGTGCTATTGTTGATTACTTCATTTCTACCGGTGAGCATGATTATGAAAAATAGTGGAGCAAGTATCCTACTGTTTGTTGAGGTACTGAGATAGGAACTTCTTAGTTTGATTATGATATTCCATGGATTGTGATAACTTGCTGACGCACTCTACGGGATTAAGTTTTATACCAGTTTATCTATTTTGCCTGGTGTTCCCATATCTTTCATTTTATGTACTACTATTCAATGATAACTCCATAATCACACTTGTCGAATGTTTTGCCAAAGTCTGTGTACATTACGTCAAAATTGACTTTGTTTTCGAAGGCATTATTGATAGTGTTTGTGTTCTATTATTTTTTTAATTCTCTCTCTCTCTCTCTCCATATAATATATATATATATTTAACTGCAAACACGCAGTATAATTAACGTAAAGAACGACGCTTGTATAGGAGATATTCCTATACAAGCGTCGTTCTTTACGTTGATATATATATATATATATATATATATATATATATATATATAGGGTGTCCATAAAGTCACGCAACACAGGAAAATACATTTATTTTATTTATTTATTTATTTTGTTTTATTTATTTGTTCGAAATGATTCTCACCAATCTCAAAACATGTTTGTAAACGGAAAAGCAGGTTTCTTTGAATGTTCCTCAACATATTTGGCCTGATGAATACATAAATAAATAGACATTGCTTACAGTATGTTCCTATGATTCGTGACTTTATGGACACCCTGTATATATAACGGTTTAGTTATCGACTTGTATTTAATTTTTATGAATGCAGTATTTACACTTTTCACAGTTCCCCTGACAATCTTTAAGATGTGGTTCAGAAAAACATTTGAAGTCAGACAATTTAGTCCCATCTATTAAGTTTACAGTTGAAAAAGAAAATGATGGAAGCCTATCTTTTCTTGATCTAAAAATTTGGAGATGCTCTAATCAGTTCAAATATGAAGTCTACCGTAAGCCTACTAACAATAACTCTTATGTGCATTTTTATTCTGACCATCATCCTTCGATTAAATCCTCTATTTTCTCTGCTATGTTTCTTCGAGCATTGAGAGTTGTCAGTCCTGAATTTTTAGATTCCGAGTTATGCAATATCATGAATATTGGTACTAAATTATGTTATCCTATTTCATTTTTAGATAACTGTCTTAAGAAAGCCAAGAATAGGTATTATAATAATGTAATTGTAAAGGAATTTCAGCGTAAAAATATCCTTAGCCTACCTTACCATGTTAATTTTCAATACCTTCCAACTGTACTTAAAGCAATTGGCATTAATGTAATCTTTAAGTATAATAATACTGTTAAATCACGCCTAATAAAGAATAGCCCTGATAATGTTGTTGGTTGTGTGTATTCGATCGGATGTACACAATGTAACTCAGTATATATAGGCCAAACCGGTAAAACGTTAGATATTAGGGTAAAACAGCATAAATATGCTTGTAGAACAGCTAATAATTCCAATGCTTTATTTAACCATATGTATAGATGTAACCATAGCATCAAGTGGGATAGTTCTAAAGCGCTTGTTAAAAACAGAGATATAATAGAAAGAAATATTCTCGAATGTGCATTTATTCATTTTAAAAACAATTTCAATAACAGTGCGGGGACGTATAAAATTGACGATATCATGTTAAAATTTCTTTTGCCTCTCATTAACCCTTGTTAAGTATGTGCTAATTGTTTTGTTTTTCCTGTACGTTGTATATATTTATGGGCATCTCGCCTTTTATCTTCATTCCCTGACGAGGTGTAGCTTTGAATACACGAAAGGCCTTGGAATCGTTTTTCTTTTTCCTTGTGGGTTTGCAGCATTCATTCATTTCACGTGTTTTATTGTGAAATTCATCCCATATATATATATATATACAGGGTGGGCCGTAAGTTTCCATACATAGGAAAAATTAAACGTTTGTTTTTATGTTTCAGATACCCTAAGAATATGCGTTTGACGTAAGATCTTGTTTACTGATGAAGCAAATTTTTACGTCAATGGAGAGGTTAATCGGCAAAACATACGTTATTGGAGTAATGCTAACCCTAACTGGCTGAGTCCGACGAAGATGCAAGGTGCCGGTAAAGTGATGGTGTGGGCGGGATATGGGGTGACAGAATTATTGGACCAATTTTTGTCAGTGGAAATCTTAATGCCGAAAGGTATCTTAACATGTTGCAAGAAGAGATTTTCCCATCCCTGCTAAACGAGGAAGGTAACTTCCCAGTTTACTTCCAGCAAGATGGAGCTCCACCTCATTATGGTCTTCACGTGCGTCGGTATTTGGATCAGCAGTTTCCGGATGCTTGGATTGGTCGGCGTGGTCCTGTGGAGTGGCTTCCCAGATCCCCAGATCTCACCCCCCTTGATTTCTATCTTTGGGGGCACTTGAAGGCCATGGTGTATCAGGAAAAGATACGAGACATAAATCATCTAAAGGAACGTATCACCAACGCCATTACAAGCATAACGTCAACTGTGCTAATGCGTGTTCATCAACAGTGGGGAACACGTATTGAAATGTGTTTTCAAAACAATGGCAACCATGTAGAGCATATTATATAAATAAAAATGGTTGTCCATAAAAAATGTTTATTTTTCCTATGTATGGAAACTTACGGCCCACCCTGTATATATATATATATATATATATATATATATATATATATATATATATAAAACAGAAAACTATGATAACATATCAATTCAGCAACATAGCAGGTTTTTGATTCCTGAGAGAGAGAGAGAGAGAGAGAGAGAGAGAGAGAGAGAGAGAGAGAGAGAGAGAGAGAGAGAGAGAGAGAGAGAAAAATTATCCTTGCCAGTTGAGAGTTACCAACAATCTGAATATATCCTTGGCGCGTTGTTGCACTGCACATTTGCACACATTTGGGCTATTTGGGTATAGCTAATACCCCAGCAGTAAATCTTCAATAGGACTAAAGTCAAGACCAGTATCATTATTTTCTCACATATTTTGAGCTTTCGAAAGAACTAGGTGTTATTTGGTATGTCTAATAATAACTGCAGCACTAACCTCGAATCAATTATATTTTTTTTTATTTTAAACAGAAAGGAGGGACCAAGGGCAAATGGGCGCAAAAGCGCCCCTCCCATAGAAGAAGAAGAGCCAAATCAAGGTACGGGATTTTCGACATGCATAGACACTCTGCGTTTGAGAGATGGGAGGTCATAGACAGGAGGAAAGATGGATTGAGGAAGATTATTCCAGAGTTCACCGGTTGAGTAGAGGAAAGATTGCGAATAACGATTAACCCTTGCGTTAGATAGTTGGATATAAAAGGAATGAGAAAGTGTAGGAAGTCTGGTGCTGCGTGGTCTCCTTAAAGGAGGAGGCATACAGTTAGAGAGTTCAGAAGAACAATGTCCGTTATAATAGCGATAGCAAAGAGAGAGTGAGGCAACATTGCGGCGAAGAGAGAGAGACTGAAGACAATCAGTAAGAGGTGGGAAATTGATGAGCGTTCAACTCTAAATTTGGAAAACGGTCACTATCCATAAATATGACGGAAATATAAACGCGTAAATAAAAATATGTTAATAATAACATTAAACCGTGGTGGAAAATAGTTGCGCTAAATATAACAATGAACGTGAAATTTAAAGTATCTGTCTATCGATCTATTTATTTGTCTCTCTCTCTATTTATATATAAACACTAAATTCTTTCTTCTTCCTTTTATTTAATTTAGTTTAACATATATATATATATATATATATATATATATATATATATAATATATATATATACGATGAAAAAAAACACGAAGGAAAGGAAACACAGATTGGTGATCAAGCGCTTTCGTCTAATGACATCCTCAGGAACACTATTTATGTGGAGTTTTTCAAAATTACTTACATTCCGAGAATCCTGGGGGTTGGCATCCCATGGTTGCGGTACGTTGACTAAATTTTGTGTATGTGGCCCATGAATCGTGACCTGGATGACTTCCTCCTTCAGTTAAATGATCAAGTCCTCTCCATTAAGTTTACTTTAGAAGTGGAACAAAACAACTCAATCCCGTTTTCGGATGTGCGTGTACATAGGGAAAGTCCAGGTTTTATGTTTAGTATCTATCTATCAGAAAAAAACAAAAAATTTGTCCAACGTACACTTTTACTCTGGACATGACACCCCCATTAAGAAGGTCATATTTTCTTCAATGTTTCTCCGCGCTTTTACGATCGCCAGTCCGGAATGCATGGATGCCGAATTGGAAAAAATCAATGGTATTTGAAGTGATCTGTGCTACCCTCCTGCGTTTATGGAATCTTGTCTTAACAAGGCAAAACGAACCTCCTATCGTGTGAATAATAACACTCGCACTTTGTCAAAGAATATTTTAGTACTTCCATTTTTTCCGGGCTTTTTAGGCATTGCTAATGTACTTAAACTTTTGAATATTAATGTAGTATTTTCATATAACAATATTCTGAAAAATATCATAGTTAAAAATAGCCCAACCAATAACTCAGGCATTATTTATAAAATTGGTTGTAAACAATGTGATTCCTTTTACATTGGTCAGACGGGAAAGGATTTGCACACGCGTGTAAAACAGCATCAATATTCTGTTAGAACGGGACAGTCGTCCAGTGCCCTTTTTGTCCATTTGTCAGAGTTATCCCACTGTATTGATTGGAATAATGCTTCAGTTTTGTTTCACTCTAGCAACATTGTTAATAGAAATATTCTTAAGTCTGCTATTATCCAACTTACAAATAACTTTAACATGAGCCAAGGTCTTTTTCCACTTGATCTTGTTCATATATATATATATATATATATATATATATATATTATATATATATATATATATATATATATATATGTATGTATGTATGTGTGTGTATATATATATATATGAGATGAATTTCACAATTAAACACGTGAAATGAATGAATGATGCAAACCCACAAGGAAAAAGAAAAACGATTCCAAGGACTTTCGTGTAATCAGAGCTATACCTCGTCAGGGAATGAAGAAAGAAGGCAAGATGCCCATAAATAATTCAGGACTGACAACTCTCAAATTTGAGGTCTATCGCAAGCCTACTAATAATAACTCTTTTGTGCATTTTTATTCTGACCATCATCCCTCGATTAAATCCTCTATTTTCTGCTATGTTTCTTAGAGCATTGAGAGTTGCCAGTCCTGAATTTTTAGATTCCGAGTTATTCAATATCATGAATATTGGTACTAATTTACGTTATCCTATTTCATTTTTAGATAACTGTCTTAGGAAAGTAAAACATAGGTATTATAATAATGTAACTGTAAAGGAATTTGAGCGTAAAAATATCCTTAGCCTACCTTACCATGTTAATTTTCAATATCTTCCGACTTTACTTAAAGCAATTTGTATCAATGTAGTCTTTAAGTATAATAATACTTTTAAATCACGCCTAATAAAGAATAGCCCGGATAATGTGGTTGGTTGTGTGTATTCGATCGGATGTACACAATGTAACTCAGTATACAGTACGTACATATATAGGCCAAACGGGAAAACGTTAGTTATTACGGTAAAACAGCATAAATATGCGTGTAGAACAGTTAATAATTCCAATGCTTTGTTTAACCATATGTATAGATGTAATCATAGCAGCAAGTGTGATAGTTCTAAAGCGCTTGTTGAAAACAGAGATATAATTGAAAGAAATATTCTAGAATGTGCATTTATCCATTTTAAAAACGATTTCAATAAACAGTGCGGGAATGTATAAAATTTTCAATATCTTGTTAAAATTCCTTTTGCCTCTCATTAAGTCTTGTTAAGTATGTGCTAATTGTTTCTCTGACTACACGAAAGGCCTTGGAATCGTTTTTCTTTTTCGTTGTAGGTTTGCATCATATATATACAGGGTGTCCTGGCTTAAATGGCAATAAAATAAATTTATAATGTTTTATTTTATTGCCATTTAAGCTAGGACATCATATATATATATATATATATATATATATATATTTGACGATTGGTTAGGTTAAGTCGTAATATTTTTGTTAGTTTTAACATTTTATTTGATGGATTTATTTAAAAAAATGTTTCCTAAAGATCCTAATGTTGTTTACGTTCTCCAACTTTGACCTAGTGCAGTTTGTGTCCCCTTTACGTCAGGGGGACGTAAACTACACTTGCTCCCAAAACTCTCAAAAACTGAATAATACCATTGTTTACATTAATCAGCTTAATAATATTCATTTTTAAAAGCTATATTTATCCTACATAATTAATAATGATGTTAATTAACAAATTTCATAAATGCGAATTACGTTCTTTGTCCAAAAACGGAGTTTAATTGAAATAATTATTTTACAATTAATAAAATTTTGTGGGAAAAGATTTATTTACATTTTTGAAAGAAAAGAAGGAAGTTGTTCATCCTTTTCATTCAAACGAATTCTATCTCCTTCTTCTGAAATATGATCATGAAGAGGAAAAGTTTTAATCAAAGACAAGAATAAGAATTTAGCCAACTCACCAAACCGTCAAACCACCGAATAACCAAACAGTAGAAGAAGAGCCGAACGGAGAAGATACGAACACCCGAACCAACAACGAGCAGTCAAATAAAATAAAAAATAATTAAATATTGGAGGGGAAGTAAAGTTAAAGAAAAATACACAATTAAACAATTAACTTCCCGTTCTTTCTTTGTAATAAGATGTACTAACATATATACATAAGTCTTATTTAAATGAAATCATTATAAATATTCTCATAAGGAAATTTCTAAAGTACAACTTTTTCATATTTGTATTGTGAGTTGTGAATGAGTTATATTTAATATCATGACTGAACAACACACACGAAATTTCACATCAACCACCGACCACACTAAAGAACTAGTTACAACGCTATACTGTATTTTAATTTCAAAGCCTGATGAATCTAGCAACACACAGTAAATGAAAATGTTGCCAGTTTACAGTTGCCAGGCAGTAATTCCTTTATACTTTTCAAATTAAAGATGGGTTGTGAACCTGTTCGCCGAAACAACCTGTTCTGAAATATCATATTTATGATGATGTAGGTCCTCTATATTTCAAAAGTATAGAGAAGTATAGAAATATTTCTATATCTTTATGTATTCCTGTAATTATGTTCTCTATGCATATACCACTTTGAATATTTATTTCTATACAAATACGAAAGGTTGACAAAGTAAACACCACGATATTTGTCTTCAAGAACAACTGGCAAAGCTCATCAATGGAATGCCAGAATGTATTTCAGCTTTACAAAATGCAAAGAACAAAGCAACACCATCCTAAATAAATTGATCCAATAAATCTGTTATTATTTATTGACATTTATTATTAAATAAAAAACTTGAGCAAAAACCTACAGGTGTCTATTTACTTTTGTCAACCCTCTGTGCTTATACCTGTGTGAAAGTTTCTTCTAATAAAAATATGTTATCACAGAAAAGGTTATTTTTATTGAAAAACAATTGTTTTCTTATTTTCCACTAATATATATATATATATATATATATCTATATATAAGTATAGAAACAGGGCCACTACCTTGATCTTTGTGTGAACAGAGACCAACGCACGGAACTGCAACTATGTTAACGAGGTGTGTGTGTGTGTATATATATATATATATAAAATATATATATATATATATATATATATATATATATATATATATATATATATATATATATATATATATATATATCTTTGTTACCTTCGTTTTGTTTCCACCTGAATTGTTCATTCTGACGAAGGTCAAACTTATTACTCCATCTTGGAGCTACAGCTTAATGTGAAATTCGAATCACGACCCACTACGGGTGGCCAGAAATTGCAAATCTTTACCCGGACTCCATTTCACCATCTCCAAATCAGCAGCCCAGCCTTTCAAAAACTAGGGCACCCATTTATATACCAAACCATTTTCTCTGGGACGATAAAAAGCTGGGTAGGTTGTGGCTGACTGCTTTCGTCTTTTGTTGGGGGAAAATAAATATATGATATATATATATATAATATATATATATATATATATATATATTATATATATATATACGTAAAAAGTAAAAGAAAAACCAGTCGGATTGTGCATGCAGTGTTTAATTTTGATTAAGAGTAAATAAGATTATTAAAATTTAAATAAGATTAACAATTTAATTTGGGTGCAAAGTTTTATTTTATTCAAATATCAGAAAGATACATTAAAGAATATATTATATGAAATCTATATTGTGGTGCAGCGAAAATGTAATTGCGTGTAAAGCAATAAAATATAATGAAGATCCATTTTCAGTTTCCATATCCATTTCATGATCCATATCCATTTATTTGTCCAAGGGGTCAAGGGTTCAAATGTTCAAGGGTTCTCAAGAGTCTTCGCTAAAGTTTATTTTTCTGGGCAGGACGTGTTGCTCAAGTCAGTGAGTTCGAAAAGTTCGATATTCTTAATGAAATTTTCGATCTCTCTCTTCGTTTGTTCACTTGGACTTTTCACTTCGGTCAGGACCCACAAGAACTCGGCTGTGGGTAGAGAACATCCTTAAATATTAAAATGAAAAAGAACTGATACCTACACTGATTACTTCCCACTTTGCGCCATTCCCATTCCAAGGAATTCCAGTTTTAAGAAAAGTTTGTCGATTTTATAAAGTGTAAATAGAGGGTGTGTTGCAACTGCAGGAAATGAGAAGTAACTCCTTTGAAATTCCCATTTTCCGATTTGTTGTTGTTGGGCGACAACTGAAGTGAAAATAATCACGATTGGGAAGAGGTCCTTACACTTACCTCATTTTGTCCATAAACACACAAATATACATACGAATGTACACACATAAATAAAGAGAAAAAATTACCTTTTTCTCCAGATGATGGAAGGTTGACGCAATCGTACAGAACCAAGTATTTGCGTGTAGTATCGTGTTTCAAGATTTCGAATCGTCCAGACGATCCAGTTCCGAATGCTAGTCGTGCTGAAAGAAGACAAATATTTGTATTGGACTCACAAAGAAAGTATTCATTCCATATGGCTTTCTATTTTCCCTCTATTTTCTCTCTATTCGCTCTCTATTCTATCTCTATTCTATCTCTATTCTATCGTTATCTCTTTCTCTATCTACAGTGTGTACATTTATTCAGCACCAGAATTGAAACTTATGATAGAGAGATACATTATTTTACGAAATTTTAATATGGATTGTAACTTACTTGAAGCAACGGGTGTGGGTAGACCTCCGAAGAGTTTGGCCGAAGTGGAAATAAGAGCACCTCTTCAAATGTTGAAAACAGTCGATATTAACAAAAGTTATTAATTAGAAATTAGTAATAATTAAAAATAGAAATTATTTTGTTCTTCTCAAAAATGATATTCTTCGTGAATTTTACGAGTGTTTCTTTCCTTATTTGAGGAAACTTCTTTTGATAAAAACAGTAAAATCCAATCAATACTTTATCATCTCCTAACATTGACATTAATAAACTGTTTATAAATTGCAAACAAAAATTAATTAATAGTTTAAACATCTCAAGTACCTACAGTGAGATCACAATTTTTATCAAGTTGCTAGAAATTGTCTTGTGTAAAAGATACGCTCTCAGAAATACAGAAATTTCTTTGTTTTCAGTTACTATGAAGTGTGACTTATCATATTCCATCGAATTACATTAGTGTCATCAATAGAATAATATTATATTAGATAGCAGAAAGTATTAAAACATAAAAAAAAATAAAGAATTAATGTCATCCTATGAAAAAGACGGAGGCTTCAGTTTTGTTGTCACTTTACCAAATCTTTTTGAAGTTCAAAAGGAAAGGTTCCTTCAAGGAGAATTAACACTTACTTCAACGTTGCTGTATTTGTTATTGATGTACTGTGATCTCTGAAAATTGTTCTGGAGCAGCTGTGCTCCTCCTCAGCTGAAACCTTGTGCCTCATGAATTCATACACAACTTTGCCATTCTGGAATATGAGAAGAAAATATGTGGAGAAAAAATAAATATCTTTAACATCATACAAACACACACACACACACACACACACATATATATATATATATATATATATATATATATATATAATTATATATATATATATATATATATATATATATATATATATATATATATATATATATATATATATATATATATATATATACAGAGAGAGAGAGAGAGAGAGCGAGAAATGTAACTTGAAAAGAGGCTTACCGGCAACTCTGTACTGTCGTCAGACTGAACGATTGGACAAGACCCGTTAGTTATCTTCTGGGCGCAGGTAAAACAGCAGCAGTAAAGGAGGAAAAGGGCCACAGCCAGGAATGGTTTCGTCATTTTTACAAACATTTTCAATCTTCAAAACCTTTTAACATTTCAGAAATTCTGGCTTTAATTATATATATATATATATATATATTATATATATATATATATATATATATATGATAATTGTAACATTCCTATTTGCACATAAAGTCGAAACTCGCATGACATTCTAACTGTACATAATATTCATGTAAGATTGGAAAATAATTAATTTTTTCTATTTTTTATTAAATATTTATTCAATGATATCTTGATGAAGCTTTCAGTTTTTAGCTACCTCGTTGGTTTCCTTATTTTAAGCTCAATCACGTGATTTTGTTAAATTGTGCAATGTTCATTTTTTTATATATATATATTCTCTTAAATCATAAAATACGAAGTCATATCCTGAATATTTAGTTGACACGGCAAATCATGATAATTTTAAATTTGCCAATAGTATATAAACCATTGTAACTTTTCAAATGTTGTTCTGTCTGATCTGATCCAGAGGCTGAAGCATCATTACCTGTAATATTTATAAACAGTAAAATTCAGTAAAGGGATATTTTTATCTTCTCCTTTGAGTCCTGTCAACGGACTGACCCAAGAAAATATAGTTTTAGAATAACACACCATCTTCGACAAACACTGAAGTTAGAAATCAATAGACATTAAGCCTGAGACGAGCTTTGCCTCACAGACTTCTCCGATACGTTACAACAAGAATTGGGAATCGACCAATAACCTAGTAAGGGTTCACAGAATCCTCCGATCAGCTACAAGAAGAAATCGGAGGTAGTACAAAAGAAATTATTGCGATTCCCTACTCACTCAGTACTCAGTACCAACTACCCCAGGATGAGAAATCTGTTGCTGACACCTAACAAAAACTCTTGTCAACTTCGAACTACTCAAGACCATCGACGGAGGGTTAACACAACCATATATATATATATATATATATATATATATATATATATATATATATATATATATATATATATATATATATATATAACGTATCACATCAAGATAGTAAAAAAATTTAGTTTTTTAAAAACTGATTTAGAATTTCGAAATATTTTTAAAACATTTCTACAACAGTATAACGACAATATCATTTAAGAACCAAAAATCGGAATAAGGTGTTCAAAACAAAATTGGAAGAGGGGGGGGGTACTAATCTGGGGGTAAATATTCTTAAACTATTTAGTAAAACAAATAACAACTTAAAAATATTAAAATAAATTACTAATTTCCACATACTTTTTTGGGATCACCTGAGGATCCGTCACCACAGCTTTTTCATTTAGCTTTATAACGCTAACTAATGAAAATATCACGACCTAACCTAACCACTCGTCAAAGGTGTACAGTTGACGTAACGATTGGTTAGGTTAAGTCGTGATATTTTCGTTAGTTAGCCTTATAAAGCTAACTAAAAAAGGCTAGGGTGACGGATCTTCAGGTGATCCCTTTTTTTTCACAATATTTTTAAAGAAATTCGTCTAAAATTTGTTTCCAAAAAAATTTTTTAAATGAATTAAAATGGTTTTCCTAAAAATCATTAAAAATAAAAATGGACATAAAAGATTTGTCTATTTCAATCCCTTCAAATGAAAAATTTTAAACAATATTTCTTTAAATTTCATATCGTGTTAATTACAAAATTCAAGATAATCTTCAAAAGAGAAGTTATGCGCATGCGCAGATCTTTCGTTAAAATCTGGTATAAGGACAAAAAATATTTTAAAGTATTTATTAAAAACGAAAAGTTTTTCAAAGTCCAAAATGAGAACCGAAATTCCTACCTTTAGTTCAGATGATGTTGACGAATAGCAGTGAAGAACACAGAGGATGCAACAACTTTGAATATTGTGAATATACTGCAACGATTAATGATTTGAGCTCTCTTAAATAGCAAACAAATTATACTGCGCATGCGTAAAATTTAATTGTATAAACCGGAAAACATGTTGGGTTTCGCTATGTTTCTATTTACATCGTATTTAAGTGGGTTATTTATAATCATGGTTCATGGTGTCCTTTTTCCGAATTTAGTGTAGAAATGTTCCAGTTTGAATTTTATCATTTTTCAACAAAAGTGCGGACGTACTCCATCTTCTCGTAACAAAAGCTTCCGAACAGCGGCTTTTCAGGTAATCATCACAATAGATAATTGCTCTATTTTCGGAATAATAGGTGGGTTATTTACAAATATGGATCGTGTCCTTTTTCCAAATTTATAGTTTATTGTTCTTGTTTCAACGTTATCATTTCTTCACAAAAGTACGAATGTACTCCACCTTCTCGTAACAAAAGCAGTCCAACACCAGCTTTGGAAGAGACCTTCATAAAGACTAATTGTTTTAGTTTTGGAATGGAATAATTTGCACACGGTGAATGATCATGAGTGACCGAATAGTGGAAAAGTTTAACAGTCAAAGAGTGGAACAATCAAACAACCGAACATTCCGACAATCGAACCCCCGATTAATTGAAAAAATGAAGATCTGAACAGCCGAACAACCGAACGAGAATAATTTATACTACATTAGAAACCATTAAATATGAGAATCTGAATTTAACCAGGTAAAAGAGGTCATCTTTGAACACATAATTGTGAAGAAGGTTTTGAAAAGGAAATTTGAAAAGAAAAATTTTTGTGAAATCAAAATCAAATTAACAATTTTTAATAATTTTTAGCAATTTTTAACATTTTAAAGATGAAAAAGACAAAAATATTTATGTTATCTGTTTTGTCTATTGATTAATTTAGTGACACACAAAAACATAAATTAATGGATTCAGAGACAGATAAATAGATAGATAAATAGACAGACAGGTATATGCAATAAAGAAATATGGATATTTAAAATAGATAAAATGTTTAATAAACAATAAACCGCGGTAGAAAATAGTTGTGTTAAATAAAAAAAAGGAGCTTGATATTTTAGGAATATCTATCTATCGATCTGTTTATCTGTCTGTCTATCTATTTATATACAGGGTGTCCCAGAATTAACTATCTATTTCAATGAAATCGGACAAATTTAATAAAAACTGACATAATTTTGTGTTTATTACTAAATTATGATACAAAAACAAATAGATTTATAAATCATAAGTCAAAACTTTATTTACTTGAATGTGATAAGCCTTTTTCATCAGTGTCGAACGCAAGATTCTATGAACTATTGTCTTGGATATGTTGAGTCTTCGACCGGCCTCCCTAACCGAAGTTGTTGGTTCATCCTCAAACAATTGTCGTACCTGTTCGGTACTGTTACGTGCTGTCCTTGGGCGTCCTCTTCCCACCTCGTCGTGTACGGATCCAGTTCTTTTAAATTTGTTCACAAGTTCACGAATCGCTTTGTCTGTAGGACCGGTTCTGTGGAATCTTCTTGTAAATTTTTCTCTGATTTCATTACATTGCATTCCTTTGATACGGGATGTTACAACAAAGATGCGTTCTTGTGTATTCATTAATTATTAATAGGGTTCTGAAAGAGAATGAAAATAAAACTATGAAAAACTATGAAAAAATTATGAAAATAAAATTATGAAAAAAATTTAGAAATTTATACATTTTTAACACATATTAAACATGATAAACATAAATAAAAGTGTGTTTTCAAAAATTTGTCCGATTTCATTGAAATAGATAGTTAATTCTGGATACCCTGTATAAGAGGTAAATCTTTCTTCTTCCTTACTTAATATAGTTTCAAGCAACGTGCCGTAATTGAATTTTTGACTGCGGAAAGTGTTGCTCCATAGACATTCATCGGCGAATGCAAGCAGTGTACGTCAAACAGTGTGTTGATGTGAGTACCGTTCGATGTTGGGCGAGGCAGTGTAAAAAAGGAGAAGCAGGGCAAAAACGGCAACCACGAGTCTCATCGGAACTATGAACTATTCGTGGAAATCGTCGCATTAAACAAAATGAAATTGCTGCAATGCTCGATATTTCCAAAGAGCAAGTAGGACACATTATCAGTATTCTCGGTTGCCGAAAGGTCTGCGCCAGATGGGTGCCTCGCATGCTCACTGCCGAGAAGAAAACTGAGAGACTACGCATTTGCCAAGAAAATCTGAAGCCCTTCGAAAATGAAGATGAATTTCTGCACACCATTGTGACAGGAGACGAGACGTGGGTCCACCATTATGACTAAAATTAAACGGCAATCCATGGAATATCGACACAAAAATTCACCGCAACCAAAAAAATTCAAAGTTAAAAAATCGGTTGGAAAAGTGATGACGACTGTTTTTTGGGATATCAATGGTGTTGTTCTCGAAGACTTTACGGAAAGAGGGACAACAATCAACTCCGCACGTTATATTGAAACTGAAAAGGTTGAAGAACGGATCAGGAGTGTTCGCACTCACAAAAACGCAGTCATTGTTCACCATGACAACGCACGGCTTCACACCAGTGTTCAAACGCGAGAAGCAATTCAGGATCTGCAAGTCACCGTCTTGCTGCATCCACCATGTAGCGCCGATTTAGCACCATGCGATTTTCACATCTTTCCTAAACTTAAAGAACATCTCCGTGGAATTTTAACGCGATGAATTTCAAAAACTCATTATCGTTGGCGTAAATGTATCGGGTAGAGGGTGATTTTATAGAAAAGTAAATGTATTTTTTTGAAGAATAAACGTTAAGGGACATATTTGCTTTTGTTTCGATCAAATTCTTCAACTTGTTTAAAATTTATTTGAGTGCAAGTATTACTTTTTAGCACACCCTCGTATATACCTCGTTAACCTCGTTGCTCTTTCGTGCGTTGGTCTCTCTTCACACGAAGGTCAAGCTGGTGGCCCCGTCTCTAGGTCTGGTTTGGTGGAGGAGCGAGTTACTTTCTTGCGTTCTCCACTGTACATAGCCAGGTACACCCGGCTCATCTGGTACTGTCCTGAGCCAGGCATCTATTCTTGTCTTGAAGACTTCAACTTTGACCCCTGTAACGTTTCTGAGGTCCTTTGGAAGCTGGTTAAAAAGTGTTAGCCCCCTGACAACCAAGCTATTTTCCTTCAGTATTGAGGAGGTCCCTTGTCGGGCCTTTAATTTGGGAACACTACACATTCTGCCTTTCCTATTTTCCAGTGTTGTTTGAATGGTAATTGGGTTTAGTTTGAGGTTTGGTACCAGTTTTTCGATCATTTTCCATATGTAGATTATAGTATACCTCTCTCTTCTTCTTTACAGGGAGTACAGATTTAGTTTACGTAGTCTTTCCCAGTAGTTGAGTTTTTTGCGGCATTAATCTTGGCTGTGAAATGTCACTGCGTTTCTTCTAATTTATTAATTTCTTCCTTTTTATATGGGAACGTCAAAACTGAGCAGTATTCAAGTTTTGGTATAATTAGTGTTCTCAGCAGAGGAATCATTACTGTCTTGTCCCTCCTTTTGAACGTTCTTAGTACCTGTCCCGCGACTCTTTTTGCTTTGTTTATTACTATCTGATTTTGTGTCTCGAATTTGGCATCATCGGTCATTATTACCCCCAAGTCGACCGCTTTCGTGCTTCTCTGAATTTCCTGTCTGTCTGGAGTATAATATACATTCTGTTTCCTCATTTCTACCATATCTCAACAGCTGAAATTTCTCGGTGTTGTTGTCTTCTGACTATTTGTATATTTTGTTTGTGTCCCTCTGCAAGAACTCCGCTTCATTTGCATCGCTGATTTTTCTGCTGATCTTTGTATCGTCCGCAAATGATGTTACTATACTGTTGCTATTAACTCCACTGTCTATGTCTGTTAGTATGATAATGAACAGGAGTGGGACCAGCACTGTACTTTGTGGCACTGAGCTGCGTACTTCTGATTCTGATGATGGTATACCTTGAATTTTGACGACCTGTAGACGTTCTCTGAAGAAGTTGTAGATCCATTTTCCCACTTTGCCTGTTATTCCCATATGTTTCATTTTATGTGCTATTATTCCATGATCACACTTGTCGAAAGCTTTAGCAAAAAAAGTGTATATGTCATCATAGTTTTCATTGCCTTCAAGTGCATCTAGGATAATGTTATAATGCTCTATAAGTTGTGATAAGCATGATCTTCCCGATCGGAATCCGTGCTGATTTTCGTATATATTTCGTGTGTGTATATATATATATATATATATATATATATATATATATATATATATATTATGTTAAGCTAACACACATTCTGGTATTTCACTGATGAACTTTGCCATTTGTTCTTGAGGGCAATCATCGTGATGTCTCTTTACTTTTCTCAACCCTCTGTACAGGGAGGTCCAAAAGTCAGGACACATATGGGAAGTTCTACAGATCTATAGATCTACAGAAGCTATGGCTAACAAAGACTCTAAGATCCACTCTAAGGTTAGCCCGACAGAAAGAAGAGTGGGGGTTAAAGGAGAGAATAAGGGGTTAAGTAAGTAGCAAAAGCTATCATTCGTGGGTTAACATTCATTCAGAAAAGAGAAAGAAAGACTCACCATCATCATCCGCCGACCACTGCCGACAAGTCAGAAAAATAGTCGAAGAGAATAGGAAAGGGGTGAAAGATGAAAAGAAGTAAAATAAGAACGTTTACAAACCATGCAAACAGTCTTAACTCAAAGAAACACTGTCATACTGGTGGGTATTTTCAATGACTTTTTTGCGACAGTTTTTACCGTAGAAGACGTAAATAATGTCCCCGACGTGGACGATATCGTTCCATTTAGTAGCGAGACTATTTTGGATAAAATAACTGTTTACGAGGCTGAGATTGCGCATTATATCGATAGGCTAAAAGTTAGCAAGGCTCCAGGCCCTGACGCTTTTTATCCCAGACATTTGAAAGATTTGAAAGAAGTTATCGTAGGCCCCTTAACGAAGATTTTTAATCAGTCACTCGAAACGGGGATTATTCCTGAAGATTTCAAGTTAGCTAACGTCACGCCTATTTTTAAAAAAGGCGACCGCGCAGTAGCTAGCAATTATAGGCCCATTAGCGTCACGTCAATTGTCGGTAAACTTTTGGAATCCGTAGTTAGGGATCGTATCATCCATCACTTAGAAAGTAGGGATTTGATTAATAGTAGTCAGCATGGGTTTCGACGCCATAGGTCTTGTTTAACTAATTTGTTAGAATTTTATAACGAAATAGTGCGCAAATACGATAGGCATAGCAGCTGACGTTATTTATTTAGATTTTAAAAAGGCGTTCGATAGAATTCCGCATAGGAGACTAATTGCGAAGGTCAAAGCGCACGGTATACGCGATCAGGTAGGTAACTGGTTAGAAGAATGGCTTTGTGCTAGGAGACAGAGGGTCGTAGTTAATGGTAGTGAATCGGGGTGGTTAGATGTAGGTAGCAGTGTCCCACAGGGTTCAGTTTTAGGCCCATTGCTATTCGTAATTTACATTAACGACATAGATGTAGGATTGACTAGTAACGTGTCAAAATTCGCGGACGATACTAAAATAGGCGGTGAGGTTGTTAACGAGGACGATAGTAATAGGCTCCAAGACGATGTAAATAGTATTATGGAGTGGACAGATAAGTGGCAGATGCAATTTAACGTAGACAAATGCAAAGTTTTGCATATAGGTTCTCGCAACAATAATTACACGTACACGATGGATGATAGCGAGCGTTGACGAGGAAGTAGATTTAGGCGTACGCGTATCTAAGGATTTAAAGGTTAGGAACCAGTGCCTGGAGTCTTGCGCAAAAGCTAATAGGATGTTAGGCTTCATAGCGCGTAATTTCGAATTTAAATCGAAGGATATTATATTGCCCCTTTACAAGTCCCTAGTCAGGCCTCATTTAGAATATGTAGTTCAGTTTGGTGCCCGTACTTGCGTGAGGATATTGATAGGTTAGAAAGGGTTCAACGTCGTGCCACGAAACTAATTCCGTCATTGCACCAAGCCTTATGAAGATAGAATTAAGAGTTAGACCTGTATTCACTCGAAACTAGGAGATTAAGGGGGGAGCTTATTGAAGTTTTCAAAATCGTTAATAACATCGATAATGTAAATTTTGACATATTGTTCACTTTCGATAATAGTAATACTCGTAATAACGGATTTAAGTTGCCTGGCAGACGTTTCATTACTAATATCGCTAAAAACTTCTTTACGTTTAAAGTAATTGATAAATGGAATAATCTTCCCGCGTCAGTCGTTCATTCTACCAGCGTTAATATGTTTAAGAACCGTTAAGATAGGCATTTTAAAAATATTAACGTTGTTTAAAATAAAAAAAACAATTAGTCACAGGAGCTCTGGGGGTGGTGGTCGACGATGAGTCTGTTGACGATTAATGCCAGCTTGTGACATGCCAGCGTGTGATGCCAGCAAAAAAAAAAAAAAATTAGACTAACATGAACGTAGATGTAGCTCATAGAGTAAACTAACCCACTTTTTGTTTAACTTTACCTACTTTTGTTTCTTATCCTCTTCTTACTTAGCATGTCTGTAACTCTCTTTTCTTGCATGTTTGTAGTTTGCATGGTATGACTGTGAGTTAAGACTGTGAGATTTGGTGCACGAAACTGACATATTTAGCAGAGATATTCAAACAGCTTAATAGTCTGAGCACCAGTATGCAGGGGAAAAATGAAAACATTCTTACGTCAATTAAAAATGGTAATTTTGAAATGTTTCCTCTGAAACTTATTCCAAAGAAATAGTTCCTCTCATAGTTGATCATTTAACAACGTTAAAAGGCAATATGCAACGATATTTTCCATCATTAAATACAGAAAATATGATTGGATCAGGAACCCATTCATTCTCATTTCCACTAATTTTGATTTGAAAATATCTGAACAAGAAGAGTTGGCATCCATTTCAACTGATCATAGTCTGAAGATCAAACATGCAGAATCTCCTCTAGATACTTTCTGCATTTCCATTTTGAATGAATATCCTGAAATTTAAAAAAAAAGCTTTAGCTGTTTTGATGCAGTTTTCTACTTCATATCTCTGTGAATTGGGATTTTCATCACTTACAACCATTAAATGTAAAAAAAGAGAAAGACTTCGCTGCGTTGAAGATGATACGAGAGTTTGCCTATCATACATACGCCCGAACATTGATGAAATAACAAAAAAACACCAAGCTCAAGTATCTCATTAATAATAGTGAATAATTAAATAAGGTAAGTTAAAAGAAAGTTAGTTAGAGGGATTTTAAAAAATTATTTTACATCTTGTCCTAGTATGATATTTTTCTATATATATTTTAAGTACCGTGCCGCGCAATATTTTTCGCCTCAAAAGTGTACCGCGAACATCAAGAGGTTCAGAACTACTGTTTAAAATCTAACCAGTTAGCTACCTGACAGCGTATACCGTGCGCTTTAACCTTCGCAATTAGTCTTCTATGCGGAATTATATCGAATGCTTTTTCAAAGGCTAAATAAATAACGTCAGCCGGTCTATGCCTACCGTATTCGCGAACTATTTCGTTATAGAACTCTAACAAATTTAGTTAAACAAGATTTATGGCGTCGAAACCAATGCTGACTACTATTAATCAAATCGCGACTTTCTAAGTAATCGACGATACGATCCCTAACTACGGATTCCAAAGTTTACCGACAATTGACGTTAAGCTAATAGGCCTATAATTGCTAGCTACTGTGCGGTCGTCTTTTTTAAAAATGGGCGTAACGTTAGCTAATTTAAAGTCTTCAGGAATACCCGCTTCCAATTACTTATTAAACATTTTTTGTTAATGGGCCTACATAACGTCCTTCAAATCTTTCAATCTTTCAAATCTTGCTAAAAGTTAGCAAGGCCTGGAGCCTTGCTAACTTTTAGCTTATCGATATAATGAGCAATCTCACCCTCGTAAACAGTTATTTCATTCAAAATAGTCTCTCTACTAAATGGAACGATATCGTCCACGTCGGGGACATTATTTACGTCTTCTACGGTAAAACCTGTCGCAAAAAAGTTGTTAAAAATATCCGCCATCGCCTGAGCGTCGGAAGCCAAAGCGCCGTTAGCGTCCACTAAAGGGCCTATGTTATCTTTTACCGGCTTACGATTATTGACGTAGTCAAAAAACTTTTTCGGATTATGTTTACTATCCGCAGCTACAAGTATCTCTAAATTACGCTTAGCATTCCTAACAGAGCTTTTAACCTGACGTCTAAACTCGATATATCTATTAAAATTAGCTACCGTGCCATTGCGCTTATTAAGTCTATACGCTCTGTTACGCTCGTTTATGAACTCACCTATTTCCCTAATCCACCACTTGGGCCTACCATGATTTCTAGCGCGATTGGGCCTACGGGAATAAACTCCCTTTCGATATTCAAAAAACGTTTTTTAAACGCCTCCCATGAAAATTTTGCCTCATTAACCATAAATAAATTATCCCAGTCCACTACTCTCATCCTGTCCGCAAAACTATCAAAATTACCCCTACGAAAATCAGGGACTTCTATTACGTTACTATCCTTACTGTTTTCTATCAATAGCTTAAATCTAATAATTTGGTGATCACTACAATTTCATTTATATTAATACATGGATGGGGAATTAACGAAAGATGATGGAGTGAAGTTAGTCTTCATGTACGCAAGTGATGGAAACACGTACGGAAATGTACAAATTTAATCAGCAAAGCCGATGGAGAAAAACATTGGTTTCTCAACTATCACAAAAGTGATTGAGCGGGAGTTTTCTTCACCGACCACGTACTGGTCAGCCAAGAACATTCACGTGTGATGTAACTGCGAAACCAGTACCGGGTAATTGTTGAACAGCTAGAAGTCAACCCAAAGGTTACCCAGAGAGATGGACGTACCGAGGACGTTATTCAACGAATTGTGAAGGCAATTCACTTCAATCTCTACAAGATATTCCTGACACAAGAACTGCATGACAACGATGAGTTTTGTGAGCGGGTGATAAGCCACCATAACATTACCCGACATATCATATTCACTGATGAGGCAATGTTTAACCTTTGTGGGTACGTGCACAGGCCAAACATACCTTCAGATGCTTCAAACAGTCGTTGAACCTTTCATTGACAACGTTCCGCTGAATCAACCAATGGAGATCTTCTTTCAATTGGACGGTCATTCACCACACTTCGCACTCAGGTTCGTCATTTCCTGAATGAATTATTTGCCCATCATTAGATTGGACTAAGAGATCCTGCTGAATGGCCTCCTAGTTCACCACATCTGACGCCCCTTGATTTCTTTTTGTTGAGTCGTTTAAAATCCTTTGTTTAGAGTGATGATCTCCGGTCCTTGGATTTACTGAAGACTCGAATAACGGCTGAATGATTCACATTTTCCGTTATGTTGAGACGTATGAGAATCACTCAAAAGAAGAATTCATTGAAGTGTATCGAGGTTAATGCGTCTCATTTTGAGTATTTCTGCACAAGACTTATGGATGAGTGAGTCAAAAGTACAAGGTGTATTCCCTGATCACCTTAAGATAGCCAGGGTTTGTCCTGTATTCAAATCAGAGCAGGTATTCAAATCCTTCTTACCAACTCTGAGTAAAATATTTGAAAGAATCGTATAGAGTAGACTAATCAACTTCTTAGTCTAAATACCACATCCTAACAATAACACAATTTGGGTTTAGAGAAGGCCATACCACAGAAGACTCCATTAACATGCTATTAGGATATATCTATAAAAACCTAAACTACAAAACACACAATCTTAGTTTTCCTTCACCTGTCGAAAGCTCTCACATGATATCTTACTGGACAAATTAAACACATATGGCATAAGGGGAAATATCCTAAATTGGTTTAAGTCATCTCTCTCTAATCGTCACCAGTATGTTAAAGTAAATGACATTTCTTCACAATATGCTATATTGGAGAATGGGGTTCTACAACGATCAATCCTCACATCCTTAATCTTCTTAATACATATAAATGATTTTTAGTGATCAACAACATTAGACTGTATTCAATATGCTGATGATGCACCACTCGCTTCTAGACACCACGATATCAATTGCCTAATGAACGAAGTGAACAGGCAATTAAATCATGTCTATAAATGGATGTGTGCAAATAAGCTTTTACTAAACTTGACCAAATCATCATATATGATCGTTACTTAAAAAATTGCAATCGTGCACACACCATTAATAATTAATTGGAAACATTCCTCTTGCAAAAGTAAATGAAGTTAAAGTTCTTGGCATCAAGTTAGATGAAAAATTAAACTTCAAAAGCTTCACAAAACATATCAAATCAAAAATATTTACATTTCTCTGCATATTGTTTAAACTAAAGAAAAGCAATTCCCCAAAATGCTCTCCTCGCACTGTATTACTCATTTGTCCATTCACACTTGCAATATGGAATCACAGCGTGGGGCAGTATAAAGCATTATATACTGTATCCGTGAAGTAATCCATAAAAAATGTTTACGAACTCTCTCAGACAATGATGACAGATGATCTCATACCTCTCCAATGTTCACAAACTTAAATATTCTTAAACTAAATGACCCGTATAAACTTACTTTCGGTATCAGTATGTACAAAGTTGCTAATAAAAGAAACTATACTTCGCTTATTCACAGGGCGATTACCTCGCCCAAATCAGATCAACCATAATTATTATTCAAGGCTTCCCAATGATTTCATACATAAACCAAATTATTCCATGCAAATTGCAGGAAGTGCTCTCTCCTACAAAGGGCAGATATCTGCAACGCTATACCCATAAACATCAGAAAAGCATCATCACTAACATCGCTTCGCAACTCACTGAAGAAACACTTTATAACCTCCTACTAATGTGTGTGTGTGTGTGTGTGTGTGTGTGTATATACCTTATGAACCTTATGAACCTTATGTTGTTTCGTGCGTTGGTCTCTCTTCACACGGAGGTCAAGCTGGTGGCCCCGCCTCTATGTCTGGCCTGGTGGAGGAGCGAGTTGCTTTCTTGTGCTCTCCAACGTACATAGCCAGGCACGCCCGGCTCATCTGGTACTGTCCTGAGCCAGACATCTAGTCTTTTCTTGAAGACTTCAACTTTAAACCCCGTTACGTTTCTGAGGTCCTTAGAAAGCTGGTTGAAAAGTCTTGGCCCCCTGACAACCAAGCTATTTTCCTTCAGGGTTGAGGAGGTCCCTTGTCGGCCTTTAATTTGGGAACACTACACATTCTGCCTTTCCTATTTTCCAGTGATGTTTGAATGGTAATTGGGTTTAGTTTTAGGTTTGGTACCAATTTTTCGATCATTTTCCATATGTAGATTATGATGTACCTCTCTCTTCTTTCCAGTGAGTACAGATTTAGTTTACGTAGTCTTTCCCAGTAGTTGAGTTCTTTGCAGCCATCAATCTTGGCTGTGAAATGCCTTTGCGTTTCTTCTAGTTTATTAGTTTCTTCCTTTTTATATGGGGACGTCAAAACTGAGCAGTATTCAAGTTTTGGTATAATCAGTGTTTTTAGCAGGGGAATCATTACTGTCCTGTCCTTTCTCTTGAACGTTCTTAGTACCTGTCCGGCGACTCTTTTTGCTTTATTTATCGCTATCTGATTTTGTGTTTCGAATTTCACATCATCTGTCATATTATCCCGAGATTAATCGCTTTCGTGCTTCTCTGAATTTCCTGTCTATCTGGAGCATAATATGCAGTCTGTTTAAGTTCTTCTTTTCTACCATATCTCAAGAGCTGAAATTTCTCGGCGTTGAATGACATGTTGTTTCTTCTGACATTTGTATATTTTGTCCGTGTCCATCTGCAAGGCCTCCACGTCATGTACATCGCTGATTTTTCTGCTGATCTTTGTATCGTCTGCAAAGGATGTTACTACACTGTTGCTGTTTACTCGGCTGTCTATGTCTGTTAACATGATAATGAACAGGAGTGGGGCTAGTACTGTCCCTTGTGGTACTGAGCTGCGTACTTCCGATTCTGATGATGAGAAACCTTGAATTTTGATGACCTGCAGACGATCTCTAAAGAAGTTGTAGATCCATTTTCCCACTTTGCCTGTTATTCCCATATATTTAATTTTATGTACTATTATACCATGGTCACATTTATCGAAAGCTTTAGCAAAATCTGTGTATATAACATCGTAGTTGTCATTGCCTTCCAATGCATCTAGGATATTGTTGTAGTGTTCTATTAGTTGTGATAGGCATGATCTACCTGATCGGAATCCATGCTGATTTTCGTTGAATCTTTCCCGTGTCTCCAGGAAATCATAAATTTTCTCTCTAACTATTCTTTCAAATACTTTGGTGAGGTGGGACGTCAATATGTATATATATTACAATTTGTAAATATTATTAAATAATGAAAATCACCTATTATATATGCAAAATTCATAATCTTAAATATGTGCAATCATAAGCTAATAAACCTAGAAAACTTGGAAAAATCAATTACAGTATATTGAAAATCATTTACTGATATGAGCGATGATTTCCTCTGTCGCAATGTTTATATCGTTTACATCGTATAAAATTAGGTTTTTCCCTAAAAAAAATTCGAATACCGGATTTTCAAGAGGCCTTCGCAAACTGTTGTAATTGTCGTGGTTAAAAATAGAATAATTAGCTCAGGGACAATGGACAAAAAGCATCACATATTTACATACGCTTATATACTGTTATATATATATTAAATATATAATATATACACACACACACACACACACACACACACACACACACACATATATATATATATATATATATATATATATATATATATATATATATATATATATATATATATATATCGTGACCTTAAAAAGGTATTCCCAAAAATATGTAGTGCAAGCAATTTTGTGAACACCTTTTTGGACTACATATATGTACATATATACGAGTATATACACATTTTCACTCCCAAAGAAGAGAAAGTCTGTATAATGGAGAAACTTGTAAACCTCTTTCTAAAATAATTTATGAGTATTTTACCACGACAATTTCAAGATATTTTAAGTTTTGAGACAAACGGTGTCTTGTCGCATGTAACATTTGAAGGAAATGAAGATTTTAAAATGGGAAAATGGCCAAAGAAACGCCTTTTTACCTGTCCTTAAGAACATTAAAAAAAAACTTACGTATCAAATGGGATTAAGTCTAAGAAAGAGGTGTCAAAACACACACACACACACACACACACACACACACACACACACACACACACACACACACACACACACACAGAAAGAGAGATAGACAGATAAAAAGAGATAGGCAGGTAAAGAGAGTTACAAGGAGTTACAAGAACAAGAAGTACCTCTAAAGGCCTTGCGGCCCATACCGAGGAAGTACCAATAGCAACGGGTGCCAGGGAAAAATTTCTACACATTGTCACAGCTAAGTTCTCGAACAGCCACCCTAAAGACAGTAACACACATCCTCAAATAGTGTGCAAAATTCGGTCTAACCTTTTCTTGAACTGATTCACAGAGGAATTGTTCACAACTTCTGAAGGTAGTGTCACCTTTTTCCAAGTGTCACAGATCTTATAGGTAAATTAATTCCCACACACACTTGTGCTAAACCTTTCAAATCCAACTTTCAACCATTGTTGCGAGTTGGGTTATCATTTAAACTAAACATGCTTCTAAAATCGACATCGTTGAACCCGTGTAAGAGCTTGAAAACCTCGATGAGTTGACCGCGCAGCATCCGAGTTTCCAGCGAAAACAAATTCAGGGTGTGTAAGCGTCGATTGTAGCCCATATGCCTAACAGAGAGAGAGAGAGAGAGAGAGAGAGAGAGAGAGAGAGAGAGAGAGAAAATCATTTATCTTGAAATTGTGGCCAATGAATTTTTATTTAAAATATTTGGCACTGAAAAGAGGGAAAAATCCCTTGAAATAAAAATGACTTTTCTTCTTCACTCACTTTCTTTGCAAGATTAAAAGGAATCAATTTGCATAAAAGAAGACCAGAAAAGTGTTGCAGTTGAAGAATATGTCAGGGTTAGCGAGAGAGAGAGAGAGAGAGGAATATAACAGAAATTTTTTAAGTTTCGTAAACAGAATTCAATCTCATTTCGAGACTATTTAAATACTAATCAATGTAAATAAATAGTGATGTAGAGAAAATAGTATTTGCTAGTATTTGTTTGCTCATTTCTTCTTAAATTGTTTGCGAATAATTTTGTTTTACTTCTGTATGGAAAGAAGATTCTATTTTGCTTGATGTTCGAGTTCGAGGGGATGATAGTAAAGGATTGGGAGAGTAAATATAGTGGAAAAGTAAATTGGTAAAATTTGCAAGTTAATAATGTTGTTTATATCACTTAGAAATATTTTAAAATTTTCTAAGTTCTTAATTTGTATGAAAAACAATACTTTTTACCTTTTACCGAAATCTAAATGGTTTTTGTTTTGGGCCTTATGAATGTGCAATATTTTAAAAAGTATGACAGTGTGACCAATGACAGTTCTGTATACTTAAGAAATTTTAAGTTATAGTAAGATGGCTTTTGACTGATGTGTTTTCAACGCAGCACATCATGGATGACATCAACTCCAGACAACCAGCTCAACGTACACTATTAGCAACAATAGACATTAGTAAAGCATTTGATGCTATCCCACGCTTCCCTCTCATAAACAAAATACTCAACACAAACATGCACAATAACACCAAAAGGTGGCTGAGCAACTATCTTTCAGGAAGATACTCACATGTCACATTTAATGGCAAGTCATCCAAAAACAAGCTTTTTCCGAACGGGGTCCCTCAAGGCTCTGTTCTCTCACCAACACTGTTCAACTTATACATGCATGACATTCCAACACCCATAGATAACAAGCTTACCTTACCATCATATGCAGGTGACATCACTCTAACATCCACCCACAACAACATCGACACCGCTACAAATAACCTACAAACATATATAAACCAAAATACTTGGGGTCACATACAACACGTCATTATCTTTTGCAAACCACATTCAGGACATTAAAAACAAATGTACGTCAAGATTTAACACGCTTAGGGTACTAACAGGCACAAACTTTGGACACCAGCAGGAAACAACATCACTTATATACAAACAATATATTCGCTCAGTTATGGACTATGCAAGCCCATGCTGGGCACCCATTATCTCAAACACACTTCGTATCATTACAGGATGCACTCAAACAACACCAATAGAACACCTGCACAGAGAAACAAAAATACTGAAAGTTAGGGAACATTTAGATGAGGGGAACACAATTCATGGCAGCAGCGACAACTAACTCACAACACCCTTGCCACTACAGGTAAAGTCATGCACTGACACCTTGCACCATTAAGGTAACACCAGAGACATTATAACCAAATACTCCATTCCATACCACGCCCCACAGACATCACACAGCACAGAAAACACACACACACACACACACGTAAACACAAAGCACTGGCACGACTCGGTCCGAATGCGGTCCTAGTGCGAAGCCGCCACCCATTGACAGGTCAGAGACAAGCCTGAGCAGATAGATCGGATCGAATTAACTTAGCACGATTCCGATGTGGACATCACCCCAACTTACGGACATATAAACACAGACTAGACAACTCCACAGACGACACCTGCTACCTGTGCCAGGACACACCACAAACAATTGAACACATTATGACAGACTGTACCGCTCTAGCACAACAACGAACACAACACAATATCACTAGTGCGCTAAACCTCTGGTCCACTCCGGAGAGCGCGATCAGTTACCTGCGTGCCGCCGGCTTGCTTGATTAGGGTGGGCTGATCGGCTAACCAACAACAACAACAACAACTATATAAAAGCAAGTTGTGTGATTC
>JAJOZX010011291.1:0-120096 GCA_023014485.1 Bathynomus jamesi
TGCCCACGTCGGGCTAAAATCATGAAAAAGGAAAAAAACTATGGTATTTGTCATTTACCATTACTTATTCGGACTATAGTGGATTTAATTTCCCAGAAGAGTTCCTTGTCCATGCACGGTCTGTGTTTAACATATAATGTCTCAGGGAAACCATTCTGAGTTTGTGTATACTAAACGGACGTGTTTTTGCTTGAAAAGTGGACGCTCAATGTCCCGGTTGAGGTTTAAGTTTTTTTTTTTGGCTAAAAATACAATAGTTACCCCCTTTTTCTTGATTTATTCAACACGACGTGAATGCAACGAGTCTTTTACTATATAGAGGTTCTGAGTGTAGGGATCTAGGTTTGCTTTAACCCTAGATCCACGTCCCAAAAGCTGGATCCTGTTGCTTTGCAGATAGCTGGTGAGGGAAGCTATATTTATGGGATCTCTTTGCGAGAGACCGTTGCCCACGTCGGGCTAAAATCATGAAAAAAGGAAAAAAACTATGGTATTTGTCATTTACCATTACTTATTCGGACTATAGTGGATTTAATTTTCCAGAAGAGTTCCTTGTTCCATGCACGGTCTGTGTTTAACATATAATGTTCTCAGGGAACCATCTGAGTTTGTGTATACTAAACGGACGTGTTTCGTGCTGAAAAGGGACGCTCAATGTCCCGGTTGAGGTTTAAGTTTTGGTTTTTTGGCTAAAATAAATAGTTACCCCCTTTTTCTTTGATTTATTCAACACGACGTGAATGCAACGAGTCTTTTACTTATATAGAGGTTCTGAGTGTAGGGATCTAGGTTGCTTTAAACCCTAGATCCACGTCCCAAAGCTGGATCCTGTCTGCTTTGCAGATAGCTGGTGAGGGAAGCTATATTTATGGGATCTCTTTGCGAGAGACCGTTGCCCACGTCGGGCTAAAATCATGAAAAAGGAAAAAAAACTATGTATTTGTCATTTACCATTACTTATTCGGACTATAGTGGATTTAATTTCCCAGAAGAGTTCCTTGTTCATGCACGTCTGTGTTTAACATATAATGTTCTCAGGGAACCATTCTGAGTTTGTGTATACTAAAACGGACGTGTTTCGTGCCTTGAAAAGTGGGACGCTCAATGTCCCGGTTGAGGTTTAAGTTTTGTTTTTTTGGCTAAAAATACAATAGTTACCCCCTTTTTCTTTGATTTATTCAACACGAAGTGAATGCAACGAGTCTTTTACTTATATAGAGGTTCTGAGTGTAGGGATTAGGTTTGCTTTAAACCCAAGATCCACGTCCCAAAGCTGGATCCTGTCTGCTTTGCAGATAGCTGGTCGAGGGAAGCTATATTTATGGGATCTCTTTGCGAGAGACCCGTTGCCCACGTCGGGCTAAAATCATGAAAAAGGAAAAAAACTATGGTATTTGTCATTTACCATTACTTATCGGACTATAGTGGATTTAATTTTCCCAGAAGAGTTCTTGTTCCATGCACGGTCTGTGTTAACATATAATGTTCTCAGGGAACCATTCTGAGTTTGTGTATACTAAACGGGACGTGTTTCGTGCCTTGAAAAGTGGACGCTCAATGTCCCGGTGAGGTTTAAGTTTTGGTTTTTTTTGGCTAAAAAATACAATAGTTACCCCCTTTTTGTTTGATTTATTCAACACGACGTGATGCAACGAGTCTTTTACTTATATAGAGGTTCTGAGTGTAGGGATCTAGGTTTGCTTTTAACCCTAGATCCACGTTCCCCAAAGCTGGATCCTGTCTGCTTTGCAGATAGCTGTGAGGGAAGCTATATTTATGGGATCTCTTTGCGAGAGGACCGTTGCCCACGTGGGCTAAAACATGAAAAGGAAAAAACTATGGGTTATTTGTCATTTACCATTACTTATTCGGACTATAGTGGATTTAATTTCCCAGAAAGAGTTCCTTGTTCCATGCACGGTCTGTGTTTAACATATAATGTTCTCAGGGAACCATTGAGTTTGTGTATACTAAACGGACGTGTTTCGTGCCTTGAAAAGTGGACGCTCAATGTCCCGGTTGAGGTTTAAGTTTTGGTTTTTTTGGCTAAAAATACAATAGTTACCCCCTTTTTGTTTGATTTATTCAAACACGACGTGAATGCAACGAGTCTTTTACTTATATAGGTTCTGAGTGTAGGGATTAGGTTTGCTTTAAACCCTAGATCACGTCCCAAAGCTGGATCCTGTCTGCTTTGCAGATAGCTGGTGAGGGAAGCTATATTTATGGGATCTCTTTGCGAGAGACCCGTTGCCCACGTCGGGCTAAAATCATGAAAAAGGAAAAAAACTATGGTATTTGTCATTTACCATTACTTATTCGGACTATAGTGGATTTAATTTTCCCAGAAGAGTTCCTTGTTCCATGCACGGTCTGTGTTTAACATAATGTTCTCAGGGAACCATTCTGAGTTTGTGTATACTAAACGGACGTGTTTCGTGCCTTGAAAAGGGACGCTCAATGTCCCGGTTGAGGTTTAAGTTTTGGTTTTTTTGGCTAAAAATACAATAGTTACCCCCTTTTTCTTTGATTTATTCAACACGACGTGAATGCAACGAGTCTTTTACTTATATAGAGGTTCTGAGTTGTAGGGATCTAGGTTTGCTTTAAACCCTAGATCCACGTCCCAAAGCTGGATCCTGTCTGCTTTGCAGATAGCTGGTGAGAGAGGAAGCTATATTTATGGGATCTCTTTGCGAGAGACCCGTTGCCCACGTCGGGCTAAAATCATGAAAAAGGAAAAAAAAAAAAACTATGGTATTTGTCATTTACCATTAATTATTCGGACTATAGTGGATTTAATTTTCCAGAAGAGTTCCTTGTTCCATGCACGGTCTGTGTTTAACATATAATGTTCTCAGGGAACCATTCTGAGTTTGTGTATACTAAACGGACGTGTTTCGTGCCTTGAAAAGTGGACGCTCAATGTCCCGGTTGAGGTTTAAGTTTGGTTTTTTTGGCTAAAAATACAATAGTTACCCCTTTTTCTTTGATTTATTCAACACGACGTGAATGCAACGAGTCTTTTACTTATATAGAGGTTCTGAGTGTAGGGATCTAGGTTTGCTTTAAACCCTAGATCCACGCCCAAAGCTAGATCCTGTCTGCTTTGCAGATAGCTGGTGAGGGAAGCTATATTTATGGGATCTCTTTGCGAGAGACCCGTTGCCCACGTCGGGCTAAAATCATGAAAAAGGAAAAAAAATCATGGTATTTGTCATTTACCATTACTTATTCGGACTATAGTGGATTTAATTTTCCCAGAAGAGTTCCTTGTTCCATGCACGGTCTGTGTTTAACATATAATGTTCTCAGGGAACCATTCTGAGTTTGTGTATACTAACGGACGTGTTTCGTGCCTTGAAAAGTGGACGCTCAATGTCCCGGTTGAGGTTTAAGTTTTGGTTTTTTTGGCTAAAAATACAATAGTTACCCCCTTTTTCTTTGATTTATTCAACACGACGTGAATGCAACGAGTCTTTTACTTATATAGAGGTTCTGAGTAGGGATCTAGGTTTGCTTTAAACCCTAGATCCACGTCCCAAAGCTGGATCCTGTCTGCTTTGCAGATAGCTGGTGAGGGAAGCTATATTTATGGGATCTCTTTGCGAGAGACCCGTTGCCCACGTCGGGCTAAAATCATGAAAAAGGAAAAAAACTATGGTATTTGTCATTTACCATTACTTATTCGGACTATAGTGGATTTAATTTTCCCAGAAGAGTTCCTTGTTCCATGCACGGTCTGTGTTTAACATATAATGTTCTCAGGGAACCATTCTGAGTTTGTGTATACTAAACGGACGTGTTCGTGCCTTGAAAAGTGGACGCTCAATGTCCCGGTTGAGGTTTAAGTTTTGGTTTTTTTTGGCTAAAAAATACAATAGTTACCCCCTTTTTCTTTGATTTATTCAACACGACGTGAATGCAACGAGTCTTTTTATATAGAGGTTCTGAGTGTAGGGATCTAGGTTTGCTTTAAACCCAAGATCCACGTCCCAAAGCTGGATCCTGTCTGCTTTGCAGATAGCTGGTGAGGGAAGCTATATTTTATGGGATCTCTTTGCGAGAGACCCGTTGCCAGTCGGGCTAAAATCATGAAAAAGGAAAAAAAAACTATGGTATTTGTCATTTACCATTACTTATTCGGACTATAGTGGATTTAATTTCCCAGAAGAGTTCCTTGTTCCATGCACGGTCTGTGTTTAACATAATGTTCTCAGGGAACCATTCTGAGTTTGTGTATACTAAACGGACGTGTTTTCGTGCCTTGAAAAGTGGACGCTCAATGTCCGGTTGAGGTTTAAGTTTTGGTTTTTTTGGCTAAAAATACAATAGTTACCCCCTTTTTCTTTGATTTATTCAACACGACGTGAATGCAACGAGTCTTTTACTTATATAGAGGTTCTGAGTGTAGGGATCTAGGTTTGCTTTAAACCCTAGATCCACGTCCCAAAGCTGGATCCTGTCTGCTTTGCAGATAGCTGGTGAGGGAAGCTATATTTATGGGATCTCTTTGCGAGAGACCCGTTGCCCACGTCGGCTAAAATCATGAAAAAGGAAAAAAACTATGGTATTTGTCATTACCATTACTTATTCGGACTATAGTGGATTTAATTTTCCCAGAAGAGTTCCTTGTTCCATGCACGGTCTGTGTTTAACATATAATGTTCTCAGGGAACCATTCTGAGTTTGTGTATACTAAACGGACGTGTTTCGTGCCTTGAAAAGTGGACGCTCAATGTCCCGGTTGAGGTTTAAGTTTTGGTTTTTTTGGCTAAAAATACAATAGTTACCCCCTTTTTCTTTGATTTATTCAACACGACAGTGAATGCAACGAGTCTTTTACTTTATAGAGGTTCTGAGTGTAGGGATCTAGGTTTGCTTTAAACCCAAGATCCACGTCCCAAAGCTGGATCCTGTCTGCTTTGCAGATAGCTGGTGAGGGAAGCTATATTATGGGATCTCTTTGCGAGAGACCCGTTGCCCACGTCGGGCTAAAATCATGAAAAAGGAAAAAAACTATGTATTTGTCATTTACCATTACTTATTCGGACTATAGTGGATTTAATTTTCCCAGAAGAGTTCCTTGTTCCATGCACGGTCTGTGTTTAACATATAATGTTCTCAGGGAACCATTCTGAGTTTGTGTATACTAAACGGACGTGTTTCGTGCCTTGAAAAGTGGACGCTCAATGTCCCGGTTGAGGTTTAAGTTTTGGTTTTTTTGGCTAAAAATACAATAGTTACCCCCTTTTTCTTTGATTTATTCAACACGACGTGAATGCAACGAGTCTTTTACTTATATAGAGGTTCTGAGTGTAGGGATCTAGGTTTGCTTTAAACCCTAGATCCACGTCCCAAAGCTGGATCCTGTCTGCTTTGCAGATAGCTGGTGAGGGAAGCTATATTTATGGGATCTCTTTGCGAGAGACCCGTTGCCCACGTCGGGCTAAAATCATGAAAAAGGAAAAAAACTATGGTATTTGTCATTTACCATTACTTATTCGGACTATAGTGGATTTAATTTTCCCAGAAGAGTTCCTTGTTCCATGCACGGTCTGTGTTTAACATATAATGTTCTCAGGGAACCATTCTGAGTTTGTGTATACTAAACGGACGTGTTTCGTGCCTTGAAAAGTGGACGCTCAATGTCCCGGTTGAGGTTTAAGTTTTGGTTTTTTTGGCTAAAATACAATAGTTACCCCCTTTTTGTTTGATTTATTCAACACGACGTGAATGCAACGAGTCTTTTACTTATATAGAGGTTCTGAGTGTAGGGATCTAGGTTTGCTTTAAACCTAGATCCACGTCCCAAAGCTGGATCCTGTCTGCTTTGCAGATAGCTGGTGAGGGAAGCTATATTTATGGGATCTCTTTGCGAGAGACCCGTTGCCCACGTCGGGCTAAAATCATGAAAAAGGAAAAAAAACTATGGTATTTGTCATTTACCATTACTTATTCGGACTATAGTGGATTTAATTTTCCCAGAAGAGTTCCTTGTTCCATGCACGGTCTGTGTTTAACATATAATGTTCTCAGGGAACCATTCTGAGTTTGTGTATACTAAACGGACGTGTTTCGTGCCTTGAAAAGTGGACGCTCAATGTCCCGGTTGAGGTTTAAGTTTTGGTTTTTTTTGGCTAAAAATACAATAGTTACCCCCTTTTTTCTTTGATTTATTCAACACGACGTGAATGCAACGAGTCTTTTACTTATATAGAGGTTCTGAGTGTAGGGATCTAGGTTTGCTTTAAACCCTAGATCCACGTCCCAAAGCTGGATCCTGTCTGCTTTGCAGATAGCTGGTGAGGGAAGCTATATTTATGGGATCTCTTTGCGAGAGACCCGTTGCCCACGTCGGGCTAAAATCATGAAAAAGGAAAAAAACTATGGTATTTGTCATTTACCATTACTTATTCGGACTATAGTGGATTTAATTTTCCCAGAAGAGTTCCTTGTTCCATGCACGGTCTGTTTTAACATATAATGTTCTCAGGGAACCATTCTGAGTTTGTGTATACTAAACGGACGTGTTTCGTGCCTTGAAAAGTGGACGCTCAATGTCCCGGTTGAGGTTTAAGTTTTGGTTTTTTTGGCTAAAATACAATAGTTACCCCCTTTTTCTTTGATTTATTCAACACGACGTGAATGCAACGAGTCTTTTACTTATATAGAGGTTCTGAGTGTAGGGATCTAGGTTTGCTTTAAACCCTAGATCCACGTCCCAAAGCTAGATCCTGTCTGCTTTGCAGATAGCTGGTGAGGGAAGCTATATTTATGGGATCTCTTTGCGAGAGACCCGTTGCCCACGTCGGGCTAAAATCATGAAAAAGGAAAAAAACTATGGTATTTGTCATTTACCATTACTTATTCGGACTATAGTGGATTTAATTTTCCCAGAAGAGTTCCTTGTTCCATGCACGGTCTGTGTTTAACATATAATGTTCTCAGGGAACCATTCTGAGTTTGTGTATACTAAACGGACGTGTTTCGTGCCTTGAAAAGTGGACGCTCAATGTCCCGTTGAGGTTTAAGTTTGGTTTTTTTGGCTAAAAATACAATAGTTACCCCTTTTTCTTTGATTTATTCAACACGACGTGAATGCAACGAGTCTTTTACTTATATAGAGGTTCTGAGTGTAGGGATCTAGGTTTGCTTTAAACCCTAGATCCACGTCCCAAAGCTGGATCCTGTCTGCTTTGCAGATAGCTGGTGAGGGAAGCTATATTTATGGGATCTCTTTGCGAGAGACCCGTTGCCCACGTCGGGCTAAAATCATGAAAAAGGAAAAAAACTATGGTATTTGTCATTTACCATTACTTATTCGGACTATAGTGGATTTAATTTTCCCAGAAGAGTTCCTTGTTCCATGCACGGTCTGTGTTTAACATATAATGTTCTCAGGGAACCATTCTGAGTTTGTGTATACTAAACGGACGTGTTTCGTGCCTTGAAAAGTGGACGCTCAATGTCCCGGTTGAGGTTTAAGTTTTGTTTTTTTTGGCTAAAAATACAATAGTTACCCCCTTTTTCTTTGATTTATTCAACACGACGTGAATGCAACGAGTCTTTTACTTATATAGAGGTTCTGAGTGTAGGGATCTAGGTTTGCTTTAAACCCAAGATCCACGTCCCAAAGCTGGATCCTGTCTGCTTTGCAGATAGCTGGTGAGGGAAGCTATATTTATGGGATCTCTTTGCGAGAGACCCGTTGCCCACGTCGGGCTAAAATCATGAAAAGGAAAAAAAACTATGGTATTTGTCATTTACCATTACTTATTCGGACTATAGTGGATTTAATTTTCCCAGAAGAGTTCCTTGTTCCATGCACGGTCTGTGTTTAACATATAATGTTCTCAGGGAACCATTCTGAGTTTTGTGTATACTAAACGGACGTGTTTCGTGCCTTGAAAGTGGACGCTCAATGTCCCGGTTGAGGTTTAAGTTTTGGTTTTTTTGGCTAAAAATACAATAGTTACCCCCTTTTTCTTTGATTTATTCAACACGACGTGAATGCAACGAGTCTTTTACTTATATAGAGGTTCTGAGTGTAGGGATCTAGGTTTGCTTTAAACCCTAGATCCACGTCCCAAAGCTGGATCCTGTCTGCTTTGCAGATAGCTGGTGAGGGAAGCTATATTTATGGGATCTCTTTGCGAGAGACCCGTTGCCCACGTCGGGCTAAAATCATGAAAAAGGAAAAAAACTATGGTATTTGTCATTTACCATTACTTATTCGGACTATAGTGGATTTAATTTTCCCAGAAGAGTTCCTTGTTCCATGCACGGTCTGTGTTAACATATAATGTTCTCAGGGAACCATTCTGAGTTTGTGTATACTAAACGGACGTGTTTCGTGCCTTGAAAAGTGGACGCTCAATGTCCCGGTTGAGGTTTAAGTTTTGGTTTTTTGGCTAAAAATACAATAGTTACCCCCTTTTTCTTTGATTTATTCAACACGACGTGAATGCAACGAGTCTTTTACTTATATAGAGGTTCTGAGTGTAGGGATCTAGGTTTGCTTTAAACCCTAGATCCACGTCCCAAAGCTGGATCCTGTCTGCTTTGCAGATAGCTGGTGAGGGAAGCTATATTTATGGGATCTCTTTGCGAGAGACCCGTTGCCCACGTCGGGCTAAAATCATGAAAAAGGAAAAAAACTATGGTATTTGTCATTTACCATTACTTATTCGGACTATAGTGGATTTAATTTTCCCAGAAGAGTTCCTTGTTCCATGCACGGTCTGTGTTTAACATATAATGTTCTCAGGGAACCATTCTGAGTTTGTGTATACTAAACGGACGTGTTTCGTGCCTTGAAAAGTGGACGCTCAATGTCCCGGTTGAGGTTTAAGTTTTTTTTTTTGGCTAAAAATACAATAGTTACCCCCTTTTTGTTTGATTTATTCAACACGACGTGAATGCAACGAGTCTTTTACTTATATAGAGGTTCTGAGTGTAGGGATCTAGGTTTGCTTTAAACCCTAGATCCACGTCCCAAAGCTGGATCCTGTCTGCTTTGCAGATAGCTGGTGAGGGAAGCTATATTTATGGGATCTCTTTGCGAGAGACCCGTTGCCCACGTCGGGCTAAAATCATGAAAAAGGAAAAAAACTATGGTATTTGTCATTTACCATTACTTATTCGGACTATAGTGGATTTAATTTTCCCAGAAGAGTTCCTTGTTCCATGCACGGTCTGTGTTTAACATATAATGTTCTCAGGGAAACATTCTGAGTTTGTGTATACTAAACGGACGTGTTTCGTGCCTTGAAAAGTGGACGCTCAATGTCCCGGTTGAGGTTTAAGTTTTGGTTTTTTTGGCTAAAAATACAATAGTTACCCCTTTTTCTTTGATTTATTCAACACGACGTGAATGCAACGAGTCTTTTACTTATATAGAGGTTCTGAGTGTAGGGATCTAGGTTTGCTTTAAACCCTAGATCCACGTCCAAAGCTAGATCCTGTCTGCTTTGCAGATAGCTGGTGAGGGAAGCTATATTTATGGGATCTCTTTGCGAGAGACCCGTTGCCCACGTCGGGCTAAAATCATGAAAAGGAAAAAAACTATGGTATTGTCATTTACCATTACTTATTCGGACTATAGTGGATTTAATTTTCCCAGAAGAGTTCCTTGTTCCATGCACGGTCTGTGTTTAACATATAATGTTCTCAGGGAACCATTCTGAGTTTGTGTATACTAAACGGACGTGTTTCGTGCCTTGAAAAGTGGACGCTCAATGTCCCGGTTGAGGTTTAAGTTTTGGTTTTTTGGCTAAAAATACAATAGTTACCCCTTTTTCTTTGATTTATTCAACACGACGTGAATGCAACGAGTCTTTTACTTATATAGAGGTTCTGAGTGTAGGGATCTAGGTTTGCTTTAAACCCTAGATCCACGTCCCAAAGCTGGATCCTGTCTGCTTTGCAGATAGCTGGTGAGGGAAGCTATATTTATGGGATCTCTTTGCGAGAGACCCGTTGCCCACGTCGGGCTAAAATCATGAAAAAGGAAAAAAACTATGGTATTTGTCATTTACCATTACTTATTCGGACTATAGTGGATTTAATTTTCCCAGAAGAGTTCCTTGTTCCATGCACGGTCTGTGTTTAACATATAATGTTCTCAGGGAACCATTCTGAGTTTGTGTATACTAAACGGACGTGTTTCGTGCCTTGAAAAGTGGACGCTCAATGTCCCGGTTGAGGTTTAAGTTTTGTTTTTTTTTGGCTAAAAATACAATAGTTACCCCCTTTTTCTTTGATTTATTCAACACGACGTGAATGCAACGAGTCTTTTACTTATATAGAGGTTCTGAGTGTAGGGATCTAGGTTTGCTTTAAACCCTAGATCCACGTCCCAAAGCTGGATCCTGTCTGCTTTGCAGATAGCTGGTGAGGGAAGCTATATTTATGGGATCTCTTTGCGAGAGACCCGTTGCCCACGTCGGGCTAAAATCATGAAAAAGGAAAAAAAACTATGGTATTTGTCATTTACCATTACTTATTCGGACTATAGTGGATTTAATTTTCCCAGAAGAGTTCCTTGTTCCATGCACGGTCTGTGTTTAACATATAATGTTCTCAGGGAACCATTCTGAGTTTGTGTATACTAAACGGACGTGTTTCGTGCCTTGAAAAGTGGACGCTCAATGTCCCGGTTGAGGTTTAAGTTTTGGTTTTTTTTGGCTAAAAATACAATAGTTACCCCCTTTTTCTTTGATTTATTCAACACGACGTGAATGCAACGAGTCTTTTACTTATATAGAGGTTCTGAGTGTAGGGATCTAGGTTTGCTTTAAACCCTAGATCCACGTCCCAAAGCTAGATCCTGTCTGCTTTGCAGATAGCTGGTGAGGGAAGCTATATTTATGGGATCTCTTTGCGAGAGACCCGTTGCCCACGTCGGGCTAAAATCATGAAAAAGGAAAAAAACTATGGTATTTGTCATTTACCATTACTTATTCGGACTATAGTGGATTTAATTTTCCCAGAAGAGTTCCTTGTTCCATGCACGGTCTGTGTTTAACATATAATGTTCTCAGGGAACCATTCTGAGTTTGTGTATACTAAACGGACGTGTTTCGTGCCTTGAAAAGTGGACGCTCAATGTCCCGGTTGAGGTTTAAGTTTTGGTTTTTTTGGCTAAAAATACAATAGTTACCCCCTTTTTCTTTGATTTATTCAACACGACGTGAATGCAACGAGTCTTTTACTTATATAGAGGTTCTGAGTGTAGGGATCTAGGTTTGCTTTAAACCCTAGATCCACGTCCCAAAGCTGGATCCTGTCTGCTTTGCAGATAGCTGGTGAGGGAAGCTATATTTATGGGATCTCTTTGCGAGAGACCCGTTGCCCACGTCGGGCTAAAATCATGAAAAAGGAAAAAAACTATGGTATTTGTCATTTACCATTACTTATTCGGACTATAGTGGATTTAATTTTCCCAGAAGAGTTCCTTGTTCCATGCACGGTCTGTGTTTAACATATAATGTTCTCAGGGAACCATTCTGAGTTTGTGTATATATATATATATATATATATATATATATATTATTACTTAGACGTATTGTAATAAAATATCAGAATTATATCGGGCAGTAAAATTAATCAAAGACACACAGTTCATTTGTTAAAATCCTGAAAATTACTTATAGAGAAGTGAGTATCCACATATTCGCAATATATTACAAGGAACCTCTTCCATTGATTACGCAAGACATATCGAACAACCAAATAAGCCATTCAAGGAATTTAAGGCATGACAGCTATTATTTCCAGAAACTAACTTTACACCTGAAATATCAATTAAGGAAATCCTTCTCATACGAAGGAGTTGATGTATGGAATAATTTAGAAACAATTAAAAGCGAACACTTTTTACAGAAGCTTTCGTAACTGGTTAAAGAAGTAGAATTTTGTATTTTCCTTTCAACCATCTGTCTATATTCTATCTCCTTTATTTCTTTCTTTCCTTTAACCTTTAAAGAAAACCAATTTGATATGTAATTTAACTTCTGTAACTTAAGGATGCTTTCAAAACAAACTTTAGTTGTACGGCAATTAATTATTTACTACACGTTCAGATTTGTTCTGTATATCATTGTAGAATATATTATTAGAGTATGTTGTTTAAATACGGATCTATTTTATTGCATATATATGTCATAACCCTATTTAGATCGATTGTGTATAATGAATGTATGGTAGTAGATTTTTGTCATGAGAGGCAATTCATATTGCTTGAAATATGTCAGTTTATTACCTAAAATTGTATTTCCTAATGTACAGACCATCTTCTGTATTTATCTTTTGAACAATTACTTAATAATAATAATAACAATAATAATAATAATATTATTATTATTACTGTTCAAAACCAGCCCTTCGCTCACCCACAAGGTTCAAAAGATTTCATAACTGCCAATTTTATTGACTTTTGGAACACTGAATATGAGAAGCTGAGAAACGTGACAAAACCTTCCACACACTCCAGTATTTTACATTCCTACATTAATGAAACGGAAATTTCGGGTACTTCACTGACTGAAATTTTTTTCGAACATACAAATTTTCGTTTAGAGAGAAGAGTGGACGGAGTTAGAACATACAAAGCCACTACAATTAATTGTGTTAGAATCAATCTTTTATCTAGCACATAATCACACACTGAAATAAATAAAGTGTATCTGTCGCTCGGCATAAATAGAAAAGAGAAACGCAAAGATGTGTTAAATTACTATGGAACACAGTGACTAGATATAAATATAAACCATATTCATTCATTAATCATACATGATAGAATGCAGACTTGAAAACAAGTCATTTTTATCGAGTCCGAGTCTTTAAGCGCGAGTCGCAAGTCGAGTCTCAAGTATTTTTTGGCGAGTTTCGAGTCAAGTCTCACGTATATGGATAAATGAAAGATAAATGTAAGATGCGTGGAGTGATGACATATGTAAAGGTTAAATCTTGTTAAACTGCAGTATTAGTGCAGGAGATACAATTAAAATTGGATAATAAAAAGTATAAACAGTACACAATAATTTAATATCATTTAACAATTCCTTTTTTATATATATGAATAAAGAACAGAAGTCGTAGTAATGGAGTTTCACACCCTTCGTAGGCGGAAAGTATAGCTTGAAGGGGTTTGTACGCCCTCCGAAGAAGCTATCACCGCATTTAAGAGGATCCAGCACCATTGAACGTTTGCTCGTTTATTTTTTCACGGTATTGTCCATCTGTCTTCTTCCGTGCATCATACTCATGCTCCCACAAGACTTTGTGAGTGAACTGGGACCCTATACAGTAAGTTGATCGCGGGTGCTGGTCCATGCAAGACTGTCGGCAGGATATCTAGCGTGGATATCGCCTACGATTCTATACTCAGAACGGGGCATCCGTGCCACCAGCAACCGTTAAAGGAGTACACAGTCTTCTCACTAGAGGCACGGTTTTCGCTTAGACCATCAACCCAAAAAACACGACCATTAACCTTAATGGGTACTTCCCCCGTGTTGCGGGCATGCTTTATGTATACACTTGTCTGCTGCTGTATGTGTATGAGCCAGTAAATAGCCTTGTGCCCATAACTGCGGGGATTGTTTCTGTGAATAACGGCTAAGGTGTCTTTAGGCATGAAGTCATTCTTGAACACTGTAAAACATAATGAGGCGATGGCAGTTGCGATTTGCAAAGAATCGCATTTGAAACGGGCTATGTACATTAGGGTGGCCCACTTTTCAATTTTTTTTGAAAAGTATAGGTGATCGTGGTTTTTCCCATTATTTGGCACTATACTAGCACATTGGTACCATTTTTACAAAAATTTATCAATATTTAGGGGTCTCGCATCGACCTTGAAATTACTAGTTTTTTTTAAAAAATGCGTACGTTTTAACTTTTTACTGAATCAAGATAAATATTAAGTAGGGATGTTTTCTGAATCCTCTTAATGAGAGAAGTCGTTTGGTGAGCCTGCCAATGTCATACGACTAACGGTTTAAAGGTTGTGCCTGTATACAGGTAATACCAATGTGCTAGTATAGTGCCAAATAATGGGAAAAACCACGATCACCTATACTTTTCAAAAAAATGAGTCACCATACCCGGGCGGAATGTATAATGTATATAGGTAATTAGAAAATGCACTATGCCTGTGCCAGGTACCTAACCTATTTCTTTTTTTGCAGATCATAACATTTTGAAATTCTGTCTGAGTTCCTCATCCTTTGTCATGGACAAATCGATGGCAATCATAACTGGAAGAACTCTTGAAGCTACAAATAGAGAGTCATCAAAAGGAAAAGCGAAAATAACATCGCTACCTTCTCTAAGATAGGCCTCGGAAATTTTTTTAGTTGGCCAACCGTCGTCCTCCATCAGTGGTAGCAAATTGCCAACAACACGGCAGGTTTTGCAATACTTCTTCAGTGTTATCCAGTACACTGCTAACAGGAAAGACGCATTCAAAGAAACCGTAAACAACGTCTTAAAATTTTGGAACATGGCCCGCATTAAAACAATCACAAAGCTCAACTGCGAACGGAAGCTAGAGGCATTGTGGAAAGAGTGGCACTTACTCCAAAAAAGCAGAAAACGAGAAACTGACGCCGGAGGAAAACGGCAGAAGTTTTCGGACAGTGTGGACAAGCTGTGGGATATCGGAGCATCTGACGCTGTCGAAGATATAAAGAAGAATCGACTGCTGTCCGACAAGGACAAGAAGAAGACATTGACTTCTACCTCGATCAACGTGGTCCTCGGGTGGCAACGATGAGCGGGAACGATAAAGTTTTCGCTGTAAAAAGAAAGCTACAGGAAGGAAGAAAACGTCCTCGCCAGGAGCCGCAAACCTCAAAGTGTGCATACGAAACCGGAGATGAGGCCATGGAGAATGATGATACTGGCATGTCAGGAGAGTCGGAGACAGAACTAGCGTTCCCCCTGCCGAAAGAGCCAAGTGTGTCTGTCAATCTTCCTCGCCGCATCCTTAATGCACCTGTTGTCATGGAAGTGGCTGATCGTTTCCGCATGTCCAATAATCAGGTGCGTATTGTGTATAGTATTCATCGATAGCGTCAGTTTTAAAGTGTCCCGTAACCCACATGTATTCTTGACAGTTTCCTTTCCACTTTCCATTCTCTACATAGGTAGTAAGCATTGTGGCTGCTATCACACGTTCGGCGGATCCACCAGCAGACCTCAATCAGTTCAGCATCTCGAAAGAAACGGCTCGCCGGGGAAGAGTGTCACATCGCCGTGAAGTGGCGACGGCTGTGAAGGACTCCTTCACGCCACCGAGGCACACTGTTGTCCACTGGGATGGCAAAATGGTCAAGGTCAGTTGATTAAGTTTTCATAGCTATCAATTTAGTAATGAGATTCATGAAGCATAATGTCAATTAAAAAGAGAACTGAATGTGAACAAAAATAGGTTACTTTACAACCATGAAATTGAAATATATGGCATGTATTTCAGAACTTCCTTGGAACGGCGGAGCACCGCCAAGCAATTCTCATCTCCGGGGCTCTGTGACATAGCACAGAGGGACAACGTTGCAGCCAGTGACGTGTGATAGTGGTCAATACAATGAAAAAGTGATTGTTTAAGTTATTGTTTCTTTCTTCCTTATTTGTCTGCTATTTGCTGATTTTTTTGAAAAGTATAGGTGATAGTGGTTTTTCCCACTATTTGGCACTATACTAACACATTGGTATTACCTGTATACAGGCACAACCTTTAAACCGTTAGTCGTATGACATTGGCAGGCACACCAAACAACTTCTCTCATTAAGAGGATTCAGAAAATATCCCTACTTAATGATTTATCTTGATTCAGTAAAAAGTTAAAAAGTACGCATTTAAAAAAAAAAACTAGTAATTTCAAGGTCGATGCGAGACCCCTAAATATTGATAAATTTTTGTAAAAATGGTACTAATGTGCTGGTATAGTGCCAAATAATGGGAAAAACCACGATCACCTATACTTTTTAAAAAAAATTGAAAAGTGGGCCACCCTAATGTACATCCTTCTAAAGGCCTGGAATCATACTCTAAGCACGCGCACATCAATCACGCAATAACGCTCACATTCATCAGCTATATTATAAAGATTAGATTCATAAAAACTGTTGTAGTATCGGTCAAATTCTTCACATTCAACTGCATTCATACATTCATAGTTAAAGTAATGTTTGAGTGGAGGTAGTCCTACGTAATTTAAAGTTTCGCAAGTGAGGAATGTGTAAGGGAAATATCCTTTTGAAACTTCAGCGGTTACGCCGATCATCTTTAAACTGTACATTACCTATTATTTGCATCTGTATCAGTTTGTTGCCTCTTTTCAAGGGATCACCTGTAAATATCTCAGATGACTCGTGCTCAAGCAACTCCTTATAAGGGAACTGTGTGTCAAATTTTGTTCCGTTATGAGCAAGAATATACACAGTTGTTTTTTTTAACTTGTCCGCTAACTTGACAATATAAGACAAAGAGTTTCACAGGGCTATCATGGGCAATCGTTTTAAAAACGTTTGTCCATTTACCACATTTGTGACACTCAGCACACTCGATCTCCAGATACTCATCACAGATAGTCTGGCTTAGAAGTAAATGTGGAATTACCTCTTTGGTTTCAGCGTTCGTGTATGTTTCTACATCGTAGTACACAGTTATACAAGGGCTATGTTTAGGCTTAGCATCTTTCATATAACATACATGCTTTACTCCAACCGCCTTATATTTCTCATGGCATGTAGAACAGTGAATTTCATTACATTTATGCGTGAATTTTCCCCAATTATCCATCATGTGAAACATACCACATTCACAGATTCTCATTTTCCTGCACGTGCCAATTGACTTATGGAGCTCAAAACAGTTATTATTGAAAAATGTGCGTCTACACACATCACAGTCCCTCTTCTCAGCTTCATCTACACGGCTTTCGCTTTTGGAGCTTTTACACTGCTCACATACCATGTGACAATCTTTACAATGTTTCACTGTATCATCCGCGAACTCGATACACCCATTACACAAATCATGAGGTTGTCCATATTTTCGACTTTTATTATAACTCGCGTAAAGGTCCCTTATATTACGGATGGGGAGATACGTTGTCCCTGACAGTCCTAAAATAAGTAGGGGTCTTGTACGATCTCTCACACAGCTTTTAAAAACATACACAGTCCGAGGGCGATCATCCATTCCAAATACAAGTATACGAACATTCATTTCCTGTTCTACCCTTCTCAGCTCCTCAGGACCCATATTACAGTCAAACTCAAGTTTACAGTCTAGAGCTAGTTTATGGGCACGCTCCACTACCGTAGGCAACCAAATTTTTTGGGTCAGTGTATTTAGTACAGTAAACATACGAGCTAAGACTACTGCTATAAAGCCGCAACCACGATCGACGTTTATATACCGTCTATATATAGCGTGAGAATTGAAGTTAAGAGTATAAGGTATGACACTGTCAATATTTACCGTGAAGTTGTCCATATTGAAGGCTATACTACTTTGAGAGGCCTGCATTATATGGCCTAATATATACTCTCTATCTTCAGCTGCCAGGCGTCTGAATGGTATTACTACCCAGAAATCATCTACATCTCCGTCATCTGACCCGAACCCGAAGGACAGCCTCGTCCTGACTTCACGTTCGTCGTGGTTCTGAAGGGCAAACTCTACAATACGTTCAACTATGCGCCGTAGTCCGTGTTCAACACCATTGCTATACATGGATCTAGGATCAACCTTGATTATATACCTATTTCTAGTCAAGGCTTGGGTGGGGGTAGCGGTGCGCACCAACTCGAACGTTATACCATCCTCTACAGAACGAGAAGCTGCTGCGGCTGTGGAGTAAGGTAGTTTGATTTTCCGCATTTTTTTAGCTATCGGCTTTGGACTAGTCGAGATAGTCAGGGCTTAATATGATAATAACTAACAAAAACTTTCAGATCTCTAGCTTTAGCCGTTTTTTGAGGAAACGTTTCAAAAATCGTCAAAATATCGTACCGAAAAATACCGCATTTTCGCAATTTTCGGCCGAAAAAATCATGCTATTTTCATTAAAAAATCCTGAAAAAAGTTACAATTTTATTGAAAGAAAAAGTTAAAAAAACATGTACAGAGTCAAATAGACATTTAGATCCCAAGATCATCATAATTTTCACTGTAAGAGCCCTTAGAAGCAGAGGAAGGCCTCATCTGGCGGCTTAGGGCTTTGGCCAGAATGTGTTTGTGCCTTGATTCGAGTCCATAAACAGTATGGGAAGCTTCAGATGTCAGCTTCACGGCCCTTTCAACACTCTGAGAATGTGAAGGCAGATCAGGCAGCTCCAGCTTGGTGCCATTCAGCAATGCTTCTTGAAGCTCCTGGTCAGAAAAGTCTTCTGTGAGAACAGGTTCACAGATGCCACTTTGAGAAAGGTTGATTAGTTCTGACCAGTGGGTAGCTTCAATGTTGATGGCTGTGATCTTCTTCAGCCTCTTCTTGGCTGGCTTCCCACTTCTGAAAGAATAATAATTAATTTATTTTTTATTCCAGTTTAAGATTTAATCCCTATTAGTCTCAGAATTGCTGATTTAATTTAACTTAAATTAAAAAAAAAAAAAAACAGTTCTATAAATCCCCATAATCGAATTTTTTTTCAGAAAGAAGGTAAGATTATTTCCATTATCAGAGGGGAGGGGGGAATTGGGATAAGAAAATGTGAAAAAAAATTCGATTATGGGGATTTATAGAACTCGGGCCTTTTTTTTATTAAATAAATCCCCATAATCAAATTTTTTTTTCACATTTTTTTAAATTAATAAATGCTTACCTGATGGACAGAATTTTCTTGAGAGCAGCTTCTCTCACTTCCAAGTCATCAGACTTCATCATGGAGTACAGCACATTCTCGGGCAGCAAGGCAAAAGCATTGTACTTCAGGTTCTTGAAAGCAACACCCTGGATTTCTTCAGACTGCTGCTTGATCCTCTGGATCATGTTGAAGATGTACAGCTGCTGATTGTGGAACTTGCTGTCCCTTTTGATCTCAAACCAACTGACTGCATACACTTCCACAATGAACTTGATGGCCTGGTAAAGCTTATCCTGTAGTTCTGGAGGGTAAGCACCTCTGGTCCACAGACACATCAATCTAATTGCCAAAGTCAACCATCTTGCATGGTTTAATGGTCCAATTTTCCAGGCAGCAAATCTTGGGTTGACTTTGCCCCTGGAAATTCCAAGCACATACTCCAAAAGAAGCCTCTGGTCGCTACTGAGATCATTCAGTGTCTCCTCAGCAAATTCCATGTCATCCAGGGGGCCACTGAGTTTGGTGAATTCCACTTGTGGCAGATCTTGGTAGTCAATTTCACAGAGTTTTCCCAGCGGACCAGTGAAAGCAGTGGGACTTTTGGTACTGCCATCAAGATGCTTGAAAACAGCTCTGAAAGGAAGCTCATTCTGATGGAGTGAACAGCCAATGGTGTGCAATTTCCGCTCAATTTTATTTTCCAGAGCTGTTACAAGGCCTCCCTCCCAGCCAGTGTTTGTATTTGTGTTGTCAAGGAGGACAGCTTTCAGGGTATGAACACTGTTAAACTCCTCCAAGACACTAGCAACTTCTTCACCAAGAAGAACTCCAGTCGCACCTTTAATTGGGATGACTCTGTGAGTAAGATATGTTCCACTTTCAGTTCCCGGCTCCTTTGTGAAAGTCAAATGGTGCTCTTGTCCCTTTCCTTTCTTCAGCTTAGTCTCCCCATTTTCATCCTTAACTTCTCTGTACAGCAAAGTGTCCTTGTCAACTTTCCCATCAACCCCAATACAGACTAACTTTTCCAGACCCTCATTGTGCTTTTCATCACTTTTCACTTTCATTCTAGCTTTTTCCCTGTCCATTTTCGATTTATCAACTATTATCTGTTTCACATCAAGGCCAGGCTTAAGCAGGTCCATAGCTTGTAAGTCCAGGAGGAAGGCATTAGCAAGACTTGCCCCAAGATTGGAAGAAACATCACCCCTGATCAGTTCCATGGCATATCTGGGGGTTTTCAAAAAGCTGTAACCTCCACTTGGGTGCCTCCTTGGCTTGAACTCTTCAGCTTCACCACCAGATGGCTGAAATGAAAATAAAAAAAAATTACTAAAGCGAAAATGGGGGAAAATAGGGGAAAAAGTAGGGAAAAATATGGGTAAAAATCGACGAAAATGGGCGGAAATAAGAATAAATTACTTAAACGAAAATGGGGAAAAAAGTGGGAAAATAGGGGGAAAAATGGGTAAAAATTCAGGTAAAAAGTCGGCGAAAATGGGCGAAAAAAAGAATAAATTACTAAAGCGAAAATGGGGGAAAAAGGGGGGAAATAGGGACAAAAAGTAGGGATAAATTTGGGTAAAAATGGGATAAGATATAAGAAAAAAAATATATTACCTCTCCTGATTCTCCTGAGCTGGATTCAAAAGAAATATCTTGTGAAGGTGTGGAGGCAAAAGTGGCCAAATCCACTTCCTGCTGCTGTTGAATCTGGCTCTGTAATCTTTCTGCTTCAGCTGCAGCCCTCTGGTCTCTCTTCACAGCAGCTTTATCCACAGATCCCAGCTGGAAAGAGCCCTTGGGTCCTATTTTGGCCCTCTGATCTCTCAAGTATTCCCTCTCCTCTACTGGAACCTGAAATATTAAAGTATATTAAATAGCGGATCTAAAATAAGAGATAAAATCCTGAAAAAAAATTGATTATTAATTTCGATTACAGGAGGAAAATGCGGAGATTTTTCATTTACAAGCAGTGAATTTCCTTCCATTTAAAAGGCACCCAATCGCACTAAGTTAGGCCAGTTAAAAGTTAAAAAAATAATAGCATTACCTTCTTACTGGGAGGACAAGTGCAGATTATGTGCTGTGTTTGACAATTTTCTTTCTTGCACTTCACAGCATTGTCATCACAGGGACGAACAGGTAGCTTACAGGTGCAAGCAGAAATGTCAAAAAGTTTATCCAGCTTTTCCTCCAGATTCTGCTCCTGGACTGTAGAAAGAGATTTCCTGTTTATCTCTTTTGCTTTCTTGAAGCACACTTTATCCACCAATTTCACTACATAATATTCCTCATACAGGGGCAGCCGCGGGTTCACTGCCTGCCAGATCTCAATCACATCCTTTGCTATCATTTTAGCAATATCATAGTCTTTCAAGTCCGGGTGGCTGTTTTGGAGGAAATAACTGTACTGAATAACTTGGCGGAGGGTAGGAGGCTCTGTTTTATCCAAAGGGGAAGGCTGGCCACTGAATTTTTTGGCACTATCACTTCGAGTTAACACTGCAGACTTCCGTTTTTTACCCATTTTTATGAAATATCTGAAAATAAACACAATTAAATGAATGCATCATAAAATAACTTAATTTAATACACATTTTATAGGTAAATATCATTAAAAAATACAAAATAATACACTAATAAACATCTATAATGCATTTACAATAAGTTTCAAGCATCGTTTTGTTAAAAAAGCCGAATTTTAATGGATTATTTTGATGAAATAAGGTCCGATATTTTGTTTATTTACATTGCGCGAATGCCGCACGCGCGATTTTACGCGTAAAATTCGGCAATTTTACAACTTAAAAATAATTAACAATCCTCAAAAAATACAATCATTTTCACAAATATGAGTTGGTGCAACGTTTTTTATACATTAATACCTTTCTATCTAGACTAGTCCAAGATCACAGTTCCAAACTCAACCTACCTTACTGTGGAGGATGTACCCGTAATTGAACAGGAATAAGGGGGTATATTTTTATTTGAGGAAGGTTCTATTGTGGAGGTTGTGTCGTAAGACGTAGAAGGTTGGTACTCTATTACTGGTGGTCTAACAACCGGCACAATCCTGGCACGCTTTATACCTGACGTGGAGGGCTCTTCGTCATGCCTCCGCTTTGAATTGTCGCGTGCTACAGGTATCGTTGGTGTGGACTCGGCAATGGGGATGGAGTCTGTAATCACAACTACACTGTCGTCGGGGTCATCTGTAATATCGTTGATGGGTTGCTGTACCTCATCGTCATTCACGGTTCTGTGGGAGAAGAGAAAAACAAGACTGTAGAGTATAAAGGTCATCACTTAAATATTTATTATATTTTGTAAATGACCCACGTAGGAGTGTGATGTGTTAGAAATAGATTCTGTAGAAAATTTCAGGTTCACGAGCCCATCCACATTTATTATATCTGGCCCTACAGGATGTGGTAAAACTGTGTTTATGTTTTAAATCATTAAAGAAAAGGGAGAGATGTTCTCAAAATTTGTGCATAAAGTTATATGGTGCTATTCGTCGTATCAATCAGTGTTCAAGGAGTACCAAGATGATATTTTGTTCCACAAAGGTGTATATGACGTTAATTCGTTAGAGGGAAATGAACATACAGTCATTGTAATTGACGATCTCATGTTGGAGATGGGTAAAACGTTTGCCGAGACATTCACAGTATTCTCCCACCATCTTAACATAAGCGTGTTCCTCATCAATCAGAATCTATTTTTCAAAAATAGATACATGCGCGATGTGTCGTTAAATACACAATATCTAGTCTTATTCGCGCACAAATTGGAGTATTAGCCAATCAAATGTTCCCAAATCAGCGTAAGGAGTTTTTTGAAGTTTATAAAGAAGCTCCAAGCCAGCGTTACGGATATTTGCTTTGCGACCTTCATCCGCGAAACACGTTTAGGGTGCTTCTAAGTTCGAATATATTTCCAAACAAGCCTGAAACGGTGCATATTCCAGAATGACAAAGAGGCTAAAGAAATACCATGAATTAATAAAAATCTATCATCGACTGCCCCGGGCAATGCAGCAGATTTTTGCTAAAAATATCGACTTCAACTTTTTAAAATGCATCTGTGAAATCTGTCTTGACGTTACAAATTGCAATGTATCAATGAAATCCCCTCAGAAGGCTCGCCTACGCCGTTACAAGAACAGACATAATACGTGCGCTCGCTCGTAAAAGTCAAACTGTGGGGAAGATAAAACGAATTATTGTACAAGGTCATTCCTCCGCATCTTATTTTCAGTTTTGGGTCCTTTACTGATTAGATTAATGTAATGAAAAAAGTGGTAGTGATTCCACACGAGGTGTATGCTTCACTGCAAAGTTCAAAGAATCCAGACACGGTTCTAGAACCCCGTAAAAGCAGGCTTAAAAGAATGGAAAGGGAACTGTTAGCCCTATTAAAGAGTGAAAAAACACCTGATGCGAAAAGAATCTTATACCAAGAAGCTCTGCAGAAATTTCTTCACGAGTACGAAAATTATAAGAATCCGACAGAGATTCCCGTGGTTATTAGACACAGCACGGAGAACGATGGGCATGGTGACATAGGGCCTGTCTGACGATAAAGCTGACCAACCAAAGATTAACGGGTTGGCCACACAACATATCGAGCATGTATTTAAAAGCACCCTCCCACATACATTGAGGAATAAAGGTTTAAGTCTTTATAATCTATTGAATGAGGATGCCAACATACAATGGACCGATGCAGGTGAGATCATTGTGGAAGCAGCAAAGGTACAGGGATCGAATATCGTAGACATCGTCCATGATCTGGTGAGAAAGTGGGATAGGCCCTCGCCATCAGGATGGAAGCATATTAAAGCAAGACTACAACAAATAAATGTCCCCAAAACAATGATAGGAAATCTGAACAGGTTAAAAGACTTGGAAAATGCATCGCACGTAACACAATTGAAAATGCCATCACTCCCGGCGGTAACACCTCTGAAGAGGAGAAAGAAGAGGATGAACAACGGTCAACCCTACCCACCTGCCTCTAAAATACGCAAATGGCTAATATATTAAGACGCTTTTATGATATTTCCAGCCCAGCCACCTACGGAGGAGTAGATAGACTGTACAGAAGTGTTTACAATGATGGAGTAGGGAAAAAAGATGTTGAGAGGGTTTTTACGGGAGCAGTACGCTTATACACTTCATAAGCCTGTGAGAAAAAGGTTTAAAACAGCGAAGACAACAGCTGCTTCGTTTGACTCTATTTGGCAAACAGATTTAACAGACATGCAAAAATATTCAGTGTATAACGATGGTGACCGCTACATCCTATTCATAATAGATGTATTCTCTAGATATCTGTGGCTAATTACTCTGAAAAATAAATCGCCTGAAACAGTTGCTAAAGCAACCAAAACGTTGATGTTGAAAGAAAACAGGGTTCCTGGCTATTTTTGTACGGATATTGGGAAACAATTTATAGACCGAGCTTTTCAGAACATGTTGACAGAGTTTAATATCAGCTACTACACTACTGTACCAATTCTATACATAAGGCATCTTTAGCTGAAAGAGTTCAACGTACCATAAAGGAACGCATACACTGCTATTTTACACATAAAAACACATACAGATTTCTAGACATTCTGGAATCATTGGCCTCATCCTACAACCGCTCACACCATCGCTCGATTGGGACAACACCTAACGAGATTTTAGAAACAGGTGCGCGCACAGAGCCTGATGTGAGAAGAGATGGAACACCACCACCACACTCTGCGCGTTTCAAAATCAATGATTATGTATGTAAGGCTGTCGTGATCGGGAAATAAATTCGCGAAGGGATTTGAGCAAGGATGGACACGTGAGATTTTTAAAGTTAGGGCTATGAAATCTATAGACGAGATAATGTTGTATTACGTAGAAGATTTGAATGAAGAGGAAATCGCAGGAGGCTTTTACCGCGAGGAGTTGCAGAAAGTGTTATTTAATTTAGAAAAAAATGTGTTTAAAATTGAGAAAATTTTAGGAAGCAAAGGTTCAGTAAAGAGAAAACTGTACCTGGTAAAATGGCTAGGATACCCAGAAAGCTTCTCCACCTATATAAAAGCAGATGCAATAATGAAGCTTAAATGGCATGCAACATGGCGCCTAACCATTTCTACATCACACTCCCGTCTTCATTGTCCCTCTCTGTACACCCTAACAACACACTAGCCAACTTCTTAACAGAACTCCACGGACCCATTGAATTGGGTCGTGATACGTATGAGTTGGGTATATGCGAAATTCAGCTGAATACCCTTTTTTATTATTAATTATAAAGAACTCGTTTTTATGATTCTTAGAGACTGTAAAGAGTGAAAAAGCCGGCGTAACTCGGGATGAAACCATGCGTACCGCCCTGACTGACGGTATTACAGTACAGAAATATAGAGGATGTTGTGAGAGACTTAAACGTAAGTTAAAAAAGCTCAAATCTTACGGGCGATTTAGTATACGAAATCATAAACAATGATCCCAATGCATTTACTGTGGACCTAAAATCGCAGGCTAACCGAAATATTAAAGACCTATGGACGATATCGATCAGTCATCCAGAGAGATACATTTCACAAGGCACAACACGACTTGTCCAGCATAATGTATCAGTTGAAATTGGAGAAAATGATTGATGGCTATGCCGCGAGTGACCCTGTTATTGTAAAATTTCTCGATCAGATGCATATCCCCGAAGTTATAATAATGTTATAATGTTTCAGACCAACAAAGACCCTAGGATCCACTCATGGCTGGTCTACCTAACTGTGTTCGTAATCGTGTATTGTGTATGTCCTCCGTGGTGGCGGAGGGGACGTACAATTTTACGTGGGTTCCGAACCACAAGAACATAAGAAATTTATGTAAAAACTGCCGATAAATTGGCAATGACCAATTTTTACGAAACTAAATAATTTTCAATTTAAAACTAATTAATTATCGATTTAAAACTAAAGATAGAATCTCTGGATCCAGAGGATCAAGTCATAATAGACTACTATCCACAAATATGTTACACTCTATATCTATTTATAACGGACATGCAAATACAGTATATCAGATCCAAAGAATCCAGTCAATTTCATTACGGTATCCATCAAGTCACGGTCCATATCGATTGCGGACCAAGTCAAAATTTACAACCATATACATTACAATATATACACTTACGAGGAAAAGTGTAGGTGTGGCTGTAAAGACTGTACAGTAATGTAGAAATGTGTGTGCACCCATTTTGTGTCTCCCATTTAAAGGTGTTTGTGGGGCAAGTGAAGATCATGAGTTTTTCAATACCTCACAGTAATATGGGGGCACCGCTCGGCAGAGGAATCTCTTTAAATGGGGTGTGTAAGGACAGAGAGTATCCCCTAACCCAAGACGCTGCCTTCCTACCTATATCCCACAACACTTGTGTTGAGCTTTGGGATCTATCCCCAGAAAGCCTTAATTTTACTACCTTAAACTATACCCTTTCTATCAACATATGCGTCTAATCGATTTTTAAACATGTTTATAGACGTGCTACTAATTACTTCTACCGGCAAACTATTCCAGCTATTTACTATTCTATGCCTAAAAAAGGTTTTGGCAACTGCTGTCTCGAACCTTCTACTTGTCAACTTACACCCGTTATTTCTAGTCCTATTATATTGAGATATTTCGAAAAAGCTATCTCTATCTACGTTATCGAACCCATTCATAATTTTGAAAACCTGGATTAGATCACCCCTTAACCTCCTAGTCTCGAGTGTTGTCAATTTTAACTCCTTAAGCCTATCCTCGTACGACTTTGACCTAAGCGACGGAATCATCTTAGTTGCTCGTCTTTGAACGCTTTCGATTTTGTCTATATCTTTGCTCATATGCGGATTCCAAAATTGGATCGCGTACTCCAAATGGGGTCTAACTAATGATTTATAAAGTGGAATGTTAATATCGCGCGATTTGTACTCAAAATTTCGAGCTATAAAACCTAACACTTTGTTCGCCTTATTGACCGCTGCTGTACTTTGTTTCGCTACTTTTAAATCACTAGTGACTATAACTCCTAAATCTTTTTCCTGCTCTACGCTTGTTAAATCTTTCCCTGACATACTATATGCAAAATTACCGTTACGCGAACCTATATGCAAAATTTTTCACTTATCAACGTTAAATCTCATTTGCCATGTGACTGACCAATCAACGATTTTATTCGGATCTTCCTGAATTTTACCTCTATCTTCGTCATTAATCGCCCTACCACCCAGCTTCGTGTCATCCGCAAATTTTGAAACTGTACTGACTAGGCCGACATCTAAATCGTTAATATATATAAGAAAAAGCAAGGGGCCCAATACAGAACCCTGAGGAACGCCACTCGCTACATTAGCCCAACACGACTCCGCTCCATCAATGACCACCCTCTGTTTCCTGCCTCGCAACCACTCTTCTAGCCAATTTATTACTACACCCCTGATTCCATGAGCCTTAGTTTTTTCAATGAGTCTTTTGTGCGGCACGGTGTCAAACGCTTTTTGAAAATCTAAATACACTACATCAACCGCCCGATGTCTATCGTAAACGTCAACCACGCTTTGGAAAAATTCTAAAAGATTAGTTAAGCAAGATTTGTTTCGCCTAAATCCGTGCTGCGTATTTCTAACTAGCTTATGCACTTCTAAGTGTTCGACTATACGATCCCTAATTATTGATTCCAGTAGCTTACCTACAACAGACGTTAAACTGATTGGCCTATAATTTCCCGCCGCACCTTTATCGCCTTTCTTAAAGATAGGTGTTACGTTTGCTAACTTGAAATTATCTGGTACGCACCCGTCAGAAATAGACGCATTAAAAATCTTTGTTAGCGGCACAACAATGCTATCTTTTAATTCTTTTAGTTGTATGGGATATATGGAATCCGGCCCCGGTGATTTACGCGTTTTCATTTTATCAAATAGCGCGTTACCTCCCCTTCACTAACCACTATATTATCCAAAATATTACCATTATCAAACGGTATTATGTCCGTGACCGTAGGGATATTTGTTACATCTTCTATAGTAAAAACTGACGTAAAAAATTCGTTTAGCAGGGTAGCCATTTCCTTTTTTTTAGAAACTAGATCTCCGTTTACATTTTTCAAAGGCCCCAAGACACTTTTTACTGGATTTCTATTATTGACGTATTGAAAGAATCGCTTGGGGTTTTCTTTACCGTCACGAGCTATGGAGATTTCAAATTCGCGCTTGGACTTTTTTATTACACTTTTCGCTTCACGCCTTACAGATATGTAGTTGTTTCGTAACCACAAATTGTCTTTATCGCACTTGTGTAGCCTATAAGCCCTATCTCTATTCTTTATAATGTCTCCTACTCTAGAAGTAAACCACAAGGGCTTGTTGTTTACTTTCGCACGCTTAATTTTGTTCGGTACACATTCCTCGTTTATAGTCCTAAATACTGTTTCGAACGATTCCCACATTAGTTTTTCGTTGGAGTTCCCCATCACGTTTTCCCAATTGACGTGTGACAATTTATTTCGAAATTTACTAAAGTCTGCGTGCTGAAAGTTAGGAATTTTCGTCGAGTTAGCTGGTTTCGAGTGTCTTACTGAGAGGACAAACTCTACCATATTGTGATCGCTATTGCCCAACGGTTCTATTATTTGAAGATCAGTAATTAGCCTATCATCCGTAGTTATTACTAAATCTAAAATACTGTCCAACCTCGTAGGTTCCCCAACCTTTTGAATAAGAAAGCTATCCTCGAGAAAATTGACTAAACGCTTACGTTCCGCGTCTCCCTGCATTGTATCGTAATTTACGTTAGCGCAATTAAAGTCACCCATAACTAAAGCCTGCTCACTACCGGTTATTCGCTTTAGTTCACGATATAACGCTTCGTCCGTATCAGCTGTTTGATTAGGGGGTAGGGTGACAACTTCTTTTAGGGATAAAATTTGAAATTCAAAAAATTTGCCGGCCATTTGTCCAATGCTGCCACCCTATGAGGAAACACCGTAGACGAAATCTCATGGAATTCGGAAAGCATTTAGGGGTGCCTCGAGTCACATGAATGAAACTGTCGCGCGGAAGAAATTTCAAGAATGAACGAGTTTCGACAACGCTTCAAAAACAAAAATGTTTCGAGAATGCAAGTGTATTATATAATTTAATAGAATTGTTTCCTTTATTTCATACTATAGATTATGCAAATCGATTAATTTATTTCATTAAATTAAAATTTTCATAAATAAATCGTTAAATAATATGATGTGTATCAATCTTTGGATGATCAGCTTTTGGTGCTTCAAGTTCATTTTGCATACGACTGCCTGACTGAAAACAACGCTTAGAAGTTCTCTCCCGATTCTTTTAAGATATCTAAGGTAATATTTTTTATTTTGATACATTGATTATATTATTATTGGAAATTGTTCTAGAAAAGTTTCATTAATTGTTGGTATAGTTTGATGTTTAAATTATATAAATTTGGAACTGAATTTGATTTCCTATGATAATATATATACGAGTATATAAATATATATACAGGGCCGTCGAGAGGGGGGTCAGGGGGGGCCAGTGCCCCGGGGCCCGCAGGAGAATAAAAAAAATCGTAACAAAATAAATAAGGATCATAGTAATCATTAAGAAATTGTGACGTTTTTTTCATTCAGAGCTCCTTACATGTAATTTCTTACATGTAATATCTGAGTATCCTAAAAGTCAACACTAAAATTCATCAATCTGACACATTTTTTTCAAATGTAGCTTCCGTTCTCACGCTTTGTGGTATGATCGAAAGTAGCCAAGGTCAATAAACTTGAGAAATATTTAACCAAATCTCTCACTTGTGTTTTGGGTGTTGCACGAAGAGATTTGAAACACTTGAACTATTGAATTACTTAATTTTTATAAAGTTAAATATTATATTATTAAAGTTATACATATATATATATATATATATATATATATATATATATATATATAGTGGAGCTAGTTTTAGCCGTTTAAGGTGATAATGATTTAATTGTATGCAACGATTGATTAGGCAATGACTGATTGCTTTATAATGATAGGCTGGGTTAATAATTTATGATGTAATACAATCACCGATTGGAATGAATGGTTATTTGATTAGATCCACCATACTATTGGAAGTGACCGAAATGGCAGCGAGGTCACCAGCTTGATTTACGCTCAAGCAAATTAATATTAAGGTTATGAAAGACACCTTACTTTTGTAGTTTATTATGAAAATAAATCCGTTATTTTATTCACTGTGATATAACAAAGAATTGACAGTAATTAATTGGTAGTTTTACGTTATGCTTATGGCATAGGCTTAGCTAATAAGATGAAATGTTAATAGCTTAATTGACACGTAATAAATAATGTAATACTCATCGATGGTATGTAAATGGCATGCACATAGAACATTGAATAGGCCTAGTTAATGATATAAAGAATGCACGTGCGTTTGGTACATTGAATGGAAACATGACACTGATTAAGTAGGCTAAATGATTGCATGGATGCACATAGAATAATTGATGTGGCCTAATAATAATGGATTGAAATGCTTGCACAAATATCATTTATATAAAGGACATTATGTGATGTTAAGTGATTACGTCAAGAGAACATTTATTTAAACACACATTTATATGACTTGAACATAATGACGGATGGTACGCGGAATAAACGGTATTGAATTGACACTTGAATTGGATGATAGGCCTACTGCGTTATTAACGGGAGTCAATGGACGCGTGATTACACACTTTGGGAGTATAGCCTACCGTTCGGCGGTAGGCTAATGTAGGTTTCTGAGGTACTTACGAATATGATGTACTTAGCTTAGGGCGATGTAAAAACTTGAAGACGGGCTGAAGACAGAACCTATTACGCAGATTCGAGCTGTCGTTGTTCGTTAAGCCTCTTGAGATGATGGATGTAGGCTTCGTGGAGGCCTGAGGTGATGTTACTTCTCGAGGTGCAGGCTGTCGGCCTGGGATGCTGAATATATCTCGAGGAATGTAGAGAAACTTGAAGGCCGACCCGGCAAACCGCAGGCCCGAAGTGATTCCGGTTGGGCCTCGTTGGATTGCTTCTGCAGGTGGTCTTTAGATCTTACGTGAAGACAAATTGTAGGCCCTGAAGAAAGTAGCGGCCACGGCCCCTCGGCCAGGGGGCCGGAAAGCGGTTGGTGGACGCGCTGCTCACGTGATGACGTGCGTCCGAGTGTGAGAGTGAGAAAGAAAGCAAATGGAAGCTCGCTTTTATACCCTGGTGACGTAGGACTATACCAAATCGTAAGACGCTTGGTCCGCGTGTCCTTTAGTTTACAAAGGCTTCATTCGCGCCTTTCTTGGGAAGACACAGACTTTCCATTGTTTGATTGCCCACGTGTGTTTTCCAAGTTCTTTGATGATAGCGTGGAAGTAAAGTATTTCTGTCGATTTGTTGGTCTATTTCTTGTCGATCCGCTACAAGTAGTTCCCTCTCAGAGACGAAGGAACGATACTGAGAAGAAATACCATTCTGTTGGGAGACCTGATGAGGCCACTCCGAGATTTGACGCTTGGCCTGGTATATCGTGGAATTCCTGACGCAGGAAGGAATGAAGGGTCGTCAGATGCTCGGAAGAGGAAACGCTGGTGTATGGGGTGGGGGTTCCGCAGGGGGGTGGGGTTGGGGTACGGCAGGAATGGGGGACAGTGAGGAGCGAACGGAGGAAACGAGAGGGGCGGGGGGCTGTGTTGGGTCGAATGCTGTGCCCGTAACTCGTCGCGTGGTGTTCTCGTTGAGGTCGCTCCTGCCGCAGGGGTTGGACTTCGGCAGGAATGTGGAGCAATGAAGAGTGGACGAAGGAAACGAGAGGGGCCGGGGGAACTGTCTGAGTTCGAATGCTGTGCCCGTAACTCGTCGTGTGAATGTTGTCGTCGAGGTCGCTCCTGCCGAAGGGAGAAAAAGAAACGTCGTTCAAGTCCACGAGCAGCAGGAAGTAATCCACGGAATGATGCAAAGAGACAGTTGATGAAGGCAGGGGATCGCCAACCCTGTGCCTGAAGTGTTTGTTTTGCGTGGATGCATGTGTGCGCTCTGCTCGTTGATTGAAGAATGCTTTCTTTTTAGGCCTTCCCGTAGGGAATGGGGAAGGGAAAACCCGTCGTGCTTACGGAAAAAAAATTCGCTGATCAATGAGGCGCGTCACCAGATTTATCGCCAAATGATTTACCGTACAACGGCCGAGACGGGACCGTTGAATATTTTGGACGAGGTGGTGACGAAAGAATGCGCCGTTTGAAACGAATTTGGGACTGACTGCAGCGCTGGGGGGGTGGGGGGTGAGTGGTCCTGAGGCGTTAGGTGGTGGATTTCGTGAGTCCCTCTACGATCCGTTTGACGACGGAGCAGGACCCAATGCCAGTGGTGGCTTCTCGAAGGGGTCGCCGCGCCCCTGCCGTCAGGAGGCAGTGAGACTCGACTCAGGGGGACGCACTCGGGAATTTGAAAGTTGCGGTGATTGTGCGACGGCACATGACCGCGAGACAGTAAGGCATTAAAGTACCGCGCGGAACGAATATCACTGTTTGCCAGTAGGCCAATTTAATTTCACTGAATTTAAGAATACCGTACGTACATAGAAATTATTTGATATGGCTGCAGAAAATCACATTGAATTTATGAATACCGTATTTACATAGAAATTATTTAATGTGGCTGCAAAAAAATGAAATGGTCAATAATAGCTAACACAAGGATCGCTGTGAATAAATAACGTAAAATAAGTTCGAGTCACTCCGGGGTTACACCAATTTATAGTGGAGCTAGTTTTAGCCGTTTAAGGTGATAATGATTTAATTGTATGCAACGATTGATTAAGGCAATGACTGATTGCTTTATAATGATAGGCTGGGTTAATAATTTATGATGTAATACAATATCACCGATTGGAATGAATGGTTATTTGATTAGATCCACCATACTATTGGAAGTGACCGAAATGGCAGCGAGGATCACCAGCTTGATTTACGCTCAAGCAAATTAATATTAAGGTTATGAAAGACACCTTACTTTTGTAGTTTATTATGAAAATAAATCCGTTATTTTATTCACTGTGATATAACAAAGAATTGACAGTAATTAATTGGTAGTTTTACGTTATGCTTATGGCATAGGCTTAGCTAATAAGATGAAATGTTAATAGCTTAATTGACACGTAATAAATAATGTAATACTCATCGATGGTATGTAAATGGCATGCGCATAGAACATTGAATAGGCCTAGTTAATGATATAAAGAATGCACGTGCGTTTGGTACATTGAATGGAAAACATGACACTGATTAAGTAGGCTAAATGATTGCATGGATGCACATAGAATAATTGATGTGGCCTAATAATAATGGATTGAAATGCTTGCACAAATATCATTTATATAAAGGACATTATGTGATGTTAAGTGATTACGTCAAGAGAACATTTATTTAAACACACATTTATATGACTTGAACATAATGACGGATGGTACGCGGAATAAACGGTATTGAATTGACACTTGAATTGGATGATAGGCCTACTGCGTTATTAACGGGAGTCAATGGACGCGTGATTACACACTTTGGGAGTATAGCCTACCGTTCGGCGGTAGGCTAATGTAGGTTTCTGAGGTACTTACGAATATGATGTACTTAGCTTAGGGCGATGTAAAAACTTGAAGACGGGCTGAAGACAGAACCTATTACGCAGATTCGAGCTGTCGTTGTTCGTTAAGCCTCTTGAGATGATGGATGTAGGCTTCGTGGAGGCCTGAGGTGATGTTACTTCTCGAGGTGCAGGCTGTCGGCCTGGGATGCTGAATATATCTCGAGGAATGTAGAGAAACTTGAAGGCCGACCCGGCAAACCGCAGGCCCGAAGTGATTCCGGTTGGGCCTCGTTGGATTGCTTCTGCAGGTGGTCTTTAGATCTTACGTGAAGACAAATTGTAGGCCCTGAAGAAAGTAGCGGCCACGGCCCCTCGGCCAGGGGGCCGGAAAGCGGTTGGTGGACGCGCTGCTCACGTGATGACGTGCGTCCGAGTGTGAGAGTGAGAAAGAAAGCAAATGAAGCTCGCTTTTATACCCTGGTGACGTAGGACTATACCAAATCGTAAGACGCTTGGTCCGCGTGTCCTTTAGTTTACAAAGGCTTCATTCGCGCCTTTCTTGGGAAGACACAGACTTTCCATTGTTTGATTGCCCACGTGTGTTTTCCAAGTTCTTTGATGATAGCGTGGAAGTAAAGTATTTCTGTCGATTTGTTGGTCTATTTCTTGTCGATCCGCTACATATATATCAATAGATTTATTGCATATATATAATGCCTTGACACTTGGTGTTGGGGCCCGTAATGTTTGCTAGCCCTGGGGCCCGTTAATGGCTCTCGACGACCCTGTATATATATATATATATATATATATATATATATATATATATTACAATATAAATGAGATCTTTAAAAATGGAATCATAATACGAAAAAAATTAATGCTTTGATTCTTATTTTAATTTAATATACGTTTCTTTTCTTTTCTTAGGCCCAATGGCGACTACCCGCACAGCGAGTCAAATTTGGCTCATTGGCCATCCCATACCCGAGATCAAGGGCGCACGGCTTCCTTCAATTGGAGACGTTTTACGCCTGTTTTTTCACTTTCACATAGAGCACAAGAAGACAGTGAACGACTCAGCGAAGGAGGTGGCATTATCAGTCATTGGTTACTGGGAGAAATCCCGGATACCTACCATCACAGAGAAGAGCATTGGTCGAAAAGTGGTAGATCTTTTTCTTACTTGGAAGCTTCTCCAGAAAAATCGTGCTCGCGCTACGGAAACCCAGCGGAAAAAAGAAGATGAGTTCAGTGATAATTTGGAAAATCTTTTCGATGTCGCCCACCCTAAAGCGATGGAACTTTTGACCATCGAAGAAGATCGAGCCTTCCTTATTGCTCAGCGAGAAAAAGGGTGGGGAGTAATGGGAGGAGTTGACAAGAAAATGGCTCATTCTGTCATGCGTCGGGAACAAACTGAAAGACGCCTAGCTCAGCACCAACCTCAAGCCAATATTACTTTTGAAAATATTGAGCTGGAATCTTCTACGTCTGAAGCACCAAGTTCTGCGCCATCATCTGAAGACTCACCGCCCGCCTCTCCTGAAAAACGCGTGTTATGCTCGTGGCACTATCCAAGTCATCACTCCCGAATTGGCAAGTACATTGGATCGCACAGGAATCAGTCATCGTTCAGCACACCGGATTATCGACGCTACGGCTAGAAGCCTCGGCCATAACTCACAAAAACGCGCTCAACTATGAAACCATTAGAAAATCACGAGAAAGGCTCCGTTCGGCGACGGCAGAAAAGATTAAACAAAGGTTCACACCCAACGAAGTGCTCACTGTTCACTGGGACGGAAAAATTCTACCAGACGATGAAGGTGGTCGGTGTGACCGACTAGCCATTTTCGTAACCGGAGTTGATACCGAGAAGCTCTTGGGTGTACCTAAGCTGACATCAGGAACGGGTGAGGTCATCGCCTCGGTGGTACATGCTGCGCTCAAAGAATGGAATGTGTCAGAAAAGGTATCAGCTATGAGCTTCAAATACTGGTTACTTGTCTGGGGCATGCGTAATTTTGGAGCAGAAACTCGGCCGCCGACTCTTATACCTTGCATGTCGCCATCACATCCTAGAACTTGTCGTTGAGAAGGCGTACATGGAATGCATGGGACCATCATCTGGTCCAGATATCCTCCTATTCTCCCGCTTCAAAGAGACGTGGAATACAATTTGCCAAGATAAGTACAAGACCCTGTCAGACCTTCCATCGAGTCTGAATGAGAATCGAGAAGAACTGATCGCTTGCTGGAATCTATATCTGACAAAACATCAGCCGAGGGATGATTACCGTGAATTCTTGGAGTTGTCGATTACAATCCTTGGAGGTAATTTACCTAACTTTAGGTTTCGGCGACCTGGAGCACTTCACCGAGCACGTTGGATGGCAAAAGTAATTTATTCATTAAAAATCCTGCTGCTTTCCCATCAGTTCAGACTTACAACTCGTGAAATGTCTGGCTTAAAACGATTTGTATTTTTTGCCCTGGAGTTATATGTCAGCGCGTGGTTCACGGCCAGCAGTCCTTCATCTGCTCCCGCGAACGATTTGAAGCTTCTTCAAGACCTAGCAAAGTACCACGATGAAAAGATCTCAGCATCCTGCCTTAGTGTCCTCGGTCGTCACTTATGGTACCTCAGCGAGTACTTGATTGGTCTCGCACTCTTTGATAAAGGTATCAATGCAACGACGAAAAAGAATATCGCTCGATCAATCCTCGAAAAAGAAGCTGCTGAAGATCCTCCAAAGCGAGCCCCAATACCTGCTGTTTCTTCCATTTCAACAAAGCAGCTCTCGGACTTTGCCTCGAAAGGATCAAAGCTTCTCTTTGAACTTCTAAAAATTAATGATGGTTTCTTGTCCAAGGAACCAGAGACCTGGCCGGACGACGAAGATTTCAAGACTGGTTTGACTATAGTTGAAGGACTAAAAGTCGTCAATGACATGGCAGAGAGGGGAATTGCCTTGATCCAGGCCTTCAATACAAAGATTACGAAGAATGAAGAACAGCGCCAACATCTCTTGCAGGTTGTTGAGGATCATAGGAAGTCTCAGCCTGGTACATTGAAAAAGGGGTATGGCTTGAGGAAAAGCAAGAATTAATGGGTGGTCTACAATTGAATGAAAGACACCCTGGAATATATTTAGTAAATATATTATTTACTTATTACGATTGGAGTACGCCTGCACTTAAACCTTATGAACTAAAACTAACGTTTATTTACATTAATTAAAAAAAATATTAATTTATTTTTACTAGGTAATGAATAATTAATTTTTGTTATAAGGAGAATTATTTACCTCACTTGAGACACCCTTAAATATTAACTGAATGACCTAATATTTACAGTACATTGTTTTCTCATGTGGTAGCACTCCAACTTTCGATTTTTATTGTCACCCTATTAGGGGGCCTATATATAACCGCAACAACAAGTTTGAAATCGTTCAAGTTAAGTTCTGCTATAGTCGAATCTATCGGTTCTGGAATTCTGTGCTTTACTTCTATAACGTTCGCTATATTATATTTGATATACAACATAACACCGCCTCCTCGCCTACCTATTCTGTTTTTAACAAAAAGTCTATAACCTTTAATTTGATACTCCCCTACAAAATCACGAGTTTCAGTGCTAAGCCACGATTCATTTATCGCAATTATATCATAGTCTTTACAAGCAATTAAAGAAAAAAATTCGTTTATTTTATTTCGTAGGCTACGAGCATTTAAGGATAGAACCTTCAAATTGTTTGTAATTGCGACAACTTCGCGAGCACAGTGGAAATTTATGGAATTTACGCTGGGACCGTTCGAGTTACGGCAGCTTGAAAACAAGAGACAGTATTATGAAATAGTCTTCCTAAACACGCAGCTCCTATGTCATTAAGATGAAGTCCATCTCCGAGGAACAAGTCCCTCCTGCCGTAGAAACTGTTCCAAAAATTCTCAAAATGCACTCCTTCCTGCTGGCAAAGCGACTTTAGGTTATTGTTAATATAGGTCGCCTTGCTGTAGAAATCGTTACGATGGATAATTCGAGGAAGTATACCTGTTAAAACAATCTTATTAGTTTTTTCCTTTAATCGCTCTAGTAAGTCCCTGTACCTAGCCAGTAGTTCTTCCGATCTAGAATTTAAAACGTTATTAGTACCGACATGAATAACATACGTTGTGTCCTCTGAGGTACCATCTGTAAATTGGTCAACACTATTAGTTATATCCTCCACCCTTGCACCAGGGTAGCAGTAACGGTGCCTACGACGAGGGTTTCTCCCACAGAATTCCTCGAGCTGTCCTCGAACAATGGAATCGCCAACGAGTCGTATTTCCGGTTCATCATCATCTTCAAAACCTAAAACAGAAAACTTATTGTTTGTTATTACTGGTAGACATGTCTTAGGTTTTCTCAATGGGGCTCCATTACGCACTCGAACGAAGGGTTGGGAACTAGGAGAAGAGAGAGGGCTATGAATACTATTTATATTATTAATAGAAACTGAGGCAGGAGGGGTCGCAACTGGAGTCTCAAGGGATTCTAATTTTGCCGTCAGGAGCATCACCCTTTCTTCAAGGCTTACTCTGGCCTCCTTCTCACGTTCTAACTCGTTCCTCAGCACTTCCAAGTTTGAGCACCACCTGCAAACTAACTGTTCATTATTATTAGCCATTGTAAACGCGTAAGCGGCAAATTTCCCTTCACAGCGACTGCAAGTACTTGATGGGGGTGCCATGCTTTTAATTAGTTAAACAAAACAAAAAAAAAAAAAAAAAAAACGAGCGTTTGGAAATTAATAAATTACAACGTAGGTCTTCCGCGTTTTTGAAACGCAGAAAAAGGTTCTTGTAACACAAATTTATACTAAATGCATATAGAATTAAGCTACCGACAAAAGATCTGTAAAAGAAGAGTATTTATAACATTTATCTGTCCGCGATTTGACCCGACTTTTTTCCTTTTCTTCACACGGTGCGGGACAACACTCTACCTGACCTCTCGAAGGAAGGAAAAATGAACCTTATGTCAGCACGTTTTTTGATAGATTTGAAAAACAACACGGCAAGCCACGTGCAGTAGCCTTGGTTTGATCAAATAATATTGTATTGAATAGCGTCAATAAATGAAATATATTCGTTAATGAATGATTAGTAGCACGAAGTAATTTAGTTATGAATGCACCGAACACTATTTTTTTTAAACACTTCAACGAAAACCACTTCAATTGATAACAATGGACACTCGATAAAACACGTCTGTTCACAAGGAAAGACTGATCACGAATGATGATTCCGGCTGCAAGAATATTTTAGTAATACTTGTGGGATGTACTGCCTTTCATTTCTCATGCATATGTCACGTTAGCCCTGTTCAAAAATCAACTTTTTCTTATTTTCATAGGTTTCTGTACTTTTTCCCATGCTTTTTGACCTGAAAAGACCGAAAATCACAACCATTTTGATCTAGGTTGTTGGGAAGCATTGCCGCATGGAGCTTTAAGTTTTCTGCCTTGAAATCGGCCAAAAGCACCAGTTCCGGGGTCCCTTGAATCATGTTTTGCACTATAACTTTTTATCTAAACAAGATAGAGCAACAAAATAGGCACCAAATTAAAGTGTTTTTAATCCTCTTTCTAACTTATACAATTATGATAGTCTTGGAACAAGAAATGGCACATTGGTACATACAAAGATTTCAGAAATATCACAAAATTCGTTTTCTCACACTCAAGGCAGACAAGGCGCCTTATTCATGACACAAATTTGAGATTAACATTTTGTCACAAGTCTAATCGATCAAGAAGTGAAAGCATTACATGATGATTAATTTCATAATGACATTTACACAGTCAGTTGTTGAGAGTTTGTTTCTTGAAGCTGTCAAAGCGGCGTCTGTTGAACTCCACAGCTTGAAGGAGATAGTCCCTTTGCTTGGCATCTGTTGTTATGACATTTGCAAGGTCGCTCATCATCTTGACACCACGTTCAGCAATGTCATTCACCGCTTTCAGATTCTTAACATAGTCCAACGCTTTTCTGTAGTTCTCATTCTGTGGCCAAGACGTGACAGGTTCCAGAAGCCACTCGGATCCAATGTTCAGTGTGTCCAACAGGAAATGTGATTCTGGGCCAATGAGATCAACCAGGGTGGTCTTAGCTGTGACTCTCTGGAATAGAGGCTTTCCTGTTCTGAAGTTGTCTGGCTTCTCAGTGGCATGTAACTGGGCAGCAATGTCGTGCTTCAATGTGTCACTCAATCTACTGCTGAACAGGGCAAATGGCACGACTTCCTGCGTCAGGTACCATTTGTGGTTTTCCATCTTATTAAGTACTGCATCAGCAAGCTCTGGGTCAGTTTTCTTGTACTTCAACATGTCCTGGATTAGACTTAGATCATTCACGGGAGCATCTGCAGCAGACATTGACATCATCCATACAGGAGTGTAGAACAGCGCAAGGAAGGTGTTGAGTCTTTCCAGCTTTGATACAGTGTCTTCGTCGTACTCAAGTTGATCTGCAAACATCAGCATTTTCATGGAGTACAGGTTTCTGGCCATCCATCTGGCCTGATGAATGGCGCCTGGTCGACTCCAGTGAATACCTCGAGGAGGCGTTCCTCCAAGAACAATGACTGTCAGTTCAGCCATTTCCCTGTAGTCGGCTCTTGGAAGCCTTTCTGCTGTTAGAATGTCTTGGAGTATTTCTTCACTGTTATTCTTCTTTTCCTTCAGCCATTTGCTGCTGATAGCCAGCATCTTTGGGTTTTCCTTGGACAAGTCCGTCCAAACATCCTTCAGATGCTCAAACCAGGGATTATCTGGCCCCTTCACCTTCCCAAACAGCTTCTCCCAAACTGCTCCTACTAGGATTTCCAGGATGTGATGTCGACAGGCCAGATAAAACACCTTTTTGTTCAGCATTTTCTCTAGCAGTTTGGCAGCTCCTCTGTGAACTCCACTGTTACTGGATGTAGTGTCGAAAACAAGGGCAGTAACATTATCCGTAAGTTCCCATGTCTCCAGTAAATCCATTGAAGCCTCAGCCTGAGCTGTGCCAGAAGAATTGTCGATGACAGGTACTCCCAATAACTTTCCTTCAGTGTATGAAGGTGGACCAGACACTAGCACAGCTAAAGTCTCTGAGGTACTTCCAGGTTCACTGCCCAAGACATCTTTGAGCAACTTTCCATCCCATTGTAAGGCAGCGTACTGTGGGGTTTTTTCACAAAACTTGGACATGTGACTCTGGCTGATATTATACCTGGACAGCATTCTGTTGCGACGTGTTGTTGAGGTTGAGATGACGAAGTTATCCAGATCAGCCCCTCCAGCTTTCAAGGTGGCAGAAACCATGGCAGTAACTTGATTGTCTGATAAACCAAGACGATCAGCTGTATTGCAGATGACATCACATTCCATGACCTTCCTTGGAAACGTCAAAGTCACACTAGTCACAGTGTCTTGATGGTGAGAACATCCAGGACGAGGCTGATGGTAATCCATGTCCTCTGTGTTAGCGTCGTTGTCAGTTGAGTCACCCCAGGTAATGTCATCCACATGAACAACTGCCTCTTGTTCTGCTGCAGCTGTAAAATAGTACAACATGTTAAGACAGTAATTGTTAAGTACATGCTAAATATCGCAATGGAGTAAAACTTAAAACTTTTTGTCACGTTCAAAGTAATTAGTTTTACCTTGTTCTTGTCTATGCTGCAGTCTTTCATTCCTCGCTGCTTGCTGCAGGGATCTTGTCTCAAAAATCTTGTCATGACCAGACATATGACCTTTCCTCTCAGTCTTTTGGTCTTCGTAGAACCTGATATCCTCATCTTTCTTCTCTCTGGATAACAGTCTGTTGTTCTGTATTTCCTGGATTGCATCTGGAGCTCCTATATCGAACAGGCTGTCTAATTCCAGCACAAATGCTCCTCTTTTTCCTCCAGGGTTACTTGCTCTTCCTTTGCTTTTCACCAGAGCACGATGTTTCTCATGTAGTTTCATGAAGAGCTTCATTGCGTTGTACTTGGTCATTGTCTTGATCCTAGCCATCTGCCAGAATGGGATGATAGATTCAACTGTTTCATATGCAAGGTCCTGAACCATGGGCCTCCCTGCATTTTCCGGTAAATTCTGAAGATTAAGGAAATACTGGAACGCCTGTCTGTTGGTGGGAAGCTGGGAACCACTGATAAAAGCTGAAGGGTATCCAACCAGGAAAGTTTCAGTGAGAGATCTGGTAGATGGCCCAGTTGACACCTGCCTGTGGACAGTACGTGGAGGTTCTGAGATATCAACTGTGCGCCCACGGAGCTCCCTCAGCTCCTTGCTTAATGCCATTGTGAAGTTGTAACTTGTAGATGGTTTTCTAGATTCTGATTGAGTTTCTGTTGTTTCCTGAAAAATGATAGATAATTATTATATTATTATTATTATTATTAATTATTATTTATTTATTATTATTATTATTATTATTATTATTATTATTATTATTATTATTTATTAATTTTATGCTCTTTCATTTGATACCTAATTTGTTGCTCTATCTTGTTTAGATCAAAAGTTAAAGTGCAAAACATAATTCAAGGGACCCCGGAATTGGCGCTTTGGCCGATTTCAAGGCAGAAAATTTAAAGCTCCATGCGGCAATGCTTCCCTACATCCTAGGTCAAAATAGTTGTGATTTTCGGCTTTTTCAGGTCAAAAAGCATGGGAAAATGTACAGAAACCTATGAAAATAAGAAAAAGTTGATTTTTGAACAGGCCTAATGTCACGTGGTAAGGAATTTATAAATTTAAAAAAATTATTCGACCCGTGTCACACAACGAAATGACGAAATGGTATGCAGACAGATAAAATGCCATTTTCCGATTGTGCGCACTCGTTGTATAGTATGATGTTTTGTTCGTGTATTTATATATTTCAATCCAATAATGTTAGTTTGTATATTCCGTAGCTTATTTAAGATGGTTATTGTACTAAACACATGACTTCTTTCATTTAATAAATTGATAAAAATACATTGTCTTCTTCCCTGAGAAAAAGCTCGAACATAAAAAAATACTTACATTATTTCGTTAATAATGTGACAATCGCTGGGTTGACTGTTCGGTAAATCTTCTACCTCCGTATTCAGGTCCACGACATGCGTTTCTTCAAAACGAAAAGATTGTATAACACGTGTCAAATCCTCATCGGACCTTAAAGGAGAAAGAATAATTAATTAGTTCCTACTGAATCTTTTTTAATAAAATCCCAATTGCTTAAAACATATGCAGAGTATACATATAGTAAGAGTATTACAATGTGAAGATATCCTCGAACCGCTCAGAGAAGTTCCTTTAAGAGAAAATGCCGAATAACATTTATTATGGAATTTATAAAATTATTTAAAACACGCAAAGGATTGCTGTAAAAAAAATCAACGAATCAAAACAGGACTTTAGCATAATATTACTTGCAAACTAATCTATAATTGCGGATACCTACTATTTAAATGAAGCATTTTAAATGTGATGAGATGAATTACTACAACTCTCCATATAAATGAGGAAATAATCCAGAACAGTGCTCTTTCTCCTAATAACAGGCACACTAAATAAATAACAAGTTCGCGAATAACTGGCTACAAAAAATAAAATTACAGGCACATCATTACTTACATTTCTATGGCAGTCCCTTGCGGCGGATCGTAAGGAGCGTCATTGCAAATATCATCAACGTTTTGCGTTGGAAATAATCCATCCCGGTCGGCTGCGTTAAAAAGATTAATTGTAGACACCGCTGCAATGTCTCCATCTTGATATAAATCCGATAAATTGTAAAGTTCTTGATCCATGACAGGGAATGGTTATTCTCTGGTTAAAATAACTACTGTGACTCCCAGCTGAAAATATTTCCTTTTATATGCATGATCCCCAAGCACCACCCCAAAAGCCTAATAGGCGGTTCGTAAATTTGATGATTGGTTGTCAATATAATTGGGCGGAGCTATGTTAAATTTTGTGTACCAATCGCAACACCGTTATTACGGGCCCACGCTTTGGTCGTCCTGATTAGTTGACTGATGGTGTCTTTGTCTTCTCTCCGTAGATTTAATGCTGACATCTCAATGTGTATTGCCACTTGCAGTCTCTATCACGATGGCTTCAAATATTTGCATTAATATTTGCGCCACTACTATTCTCGGCTTTCCCATTTTAGAACCCACCCCTTTATGCAATATCCCTCACCCCTTTGCAACATTGATCAAAATTTGCCATTTGCAATCTCTTCACGACAATATTTTGCATTATTATTATCTGCCTTCACACTATTCGATCCTCAACTTTCTCATTTTGGTTACAACTATTTGACTTGACTTTCTGCTTGCCAATTCTCGCGTAGGAGTGTAATTAAATTGTGTTCAGTTCGTGAAAATGAATGTCTGGTTGGGCTGGTAGATAAATGGGCACCCGAGGTATCCTAGTGGTAAAGACGCTGGGGTGTTGATCGGAGGTTGAGAGATTGAGTCCGGACGGTGACATTGTAATTTCTTCGTGCATACAATCCACGATGAGCCGGGTGTACTTATGTGAGGTGGAAAGTAAACGAAGCCAACTCACTACTTCATCAGATCAACTCGAGAGGAGGGGCGATAAGCTTAATCTTTGTGAATTGAGGAATCATCGCACGTAATAATAATAATAATAATAAACATTTCCTTTTTTCATTTTCATTCATTCATTTCATTTCATTTCATTTCAATGAGAGAGACAATGTAAAGTTTTAACACAACTATGAAGAAGATACCACACAAAGAAAAATAAAATATAAAATAGATTTATATATAAAATGAGTGGTTGGGCTGGTAAACAAATGGACACCCTAGGCATCCTAGTGGTTAAGACGCTCGGGTGTTGATCGGAGGTTGAGAGATCGAGTCCGGGCGATGACACTGTAATTTTAGCCGCCCATGCTAGAGCGTAGTTCGGATTCAACGTTAAACTGTAGGTCTAAGGCGGGTGACAAGCTTGATCTTTGTCAAAATGAACCATTCGGGGAGAAGGAAAACCGATTTAGCTTATTATTACTACTGTAATTTGCACCACCCTATAATATATATATATATATTATATATATAATATATATTATATATATATATATATTGTGTTGCATATGGAAATATGATAAGGAACTTCACTACTTAGTCAAAGGCTAATTTAGCCTATAAATAATTTGTTAATGGAAAACAATCACGTGATGCTTATGTATATATAAAACAATTTAAGATCATTAGTAATTACATTATTGAAAACAATAAATAGGAGTCGAGAGACGTTCTCACTGTGTGGTCTTGGACGGATTTAGGTCAAATGGACCTTTGCGGTCAAAGTTTTTGCCCGACGCTTCACCTGTTTCGAGGTTATACCGTTAGATCTTCTTTCTTTGGAATAAAAAAAAGTTCTTCTCAAAGAAAGGATCGCTGACAAGTTTAGAGATTTAAAATGTTGTATGAATTAAAATTTTTAGTTTTTAAATAATTATTCAGTATGTTTATGAGATTTTTTCTTTTAAATGTACAAGTTCATTTCATCAGGAATAATTATATATATATATATATATATATATATATATATCAGGCCATCCCATAAGTAATGTCGTTTTTTACGATAGATTAAGTTTAAACTGGTCCTACTCGATTTAAGCATAAATTTTCCGTAGGTTATATCTAAGAGGAGATCTATCGTGTTTCGCTACATACTTTACAGACCTTGACCAGTGAAGACGTGTGTTTTGCTTTATGTGAACCCCTTATAAACATGGCGGTATCAGAAGAGCATATCAGGCATATAATCCTTTACGAGTTCAAAAAAGGGAATAGTGCCACTGAAGCAACGCGAACATTCAGGACGTTTATGGCAACGATATTCTGCATGTGAGGAAATGTCAAAGATGGTTTCAAAAGTTTAGGAATGGTGACTGCTTTTTGACAGATGCAGCACGCTCTGGATGCCCTGCTAAGTTTGATGATGACCTGCTGTTAGCCGCACTTGAAGAAGACTGTTCAACAACTGTCGAAGAATTGGCCCAGAAACTCAATTCATCCCCGTCCACCATCCATCGACATTTGCAACAACTCGGGAAAATGCCTAAGTTAGGAAAATGGGTGCCAAATGAATTGTGGGTCGACAATCTGAGTGTGTGGGTAAACATTAGCACAGCTCTTCATTCCAGTGAACTCTAAGATCCGTTTTTGCACCGTTTAGTGACGTGATGAAAAGTGGATACTCTACCAGAATGTTAAGCGCCGTCGACAATGGGTTTGTGCCGGAGTACCAGCGACACCATGCCAAAACCAAATCTTCACCCTCGGAAGGTGTTGCTTAGTGTTTGGTGGGATAACGGTGGTGTAATACACTTTGAAACCTTATCACACAGCCAAACAATCACCGCTCAAGTCTACTGTCCACAACTGGATCGATTTTACAGACAGTACCGCCGAGGACACAACGTATGTTATTCATGTCGGTACTAATAACGTTTTAAATTCTAGATTGGAAGAACTGCTGGCTAGGTACAGGGACTTATTAGAGCGATTAAGGGAGAAAACTAATAAGATTGTTTTAACAGGTATACTTCCTCGAATTATCCAACGAAGCGATTTCTACAGCAAGGCGATCTATATTAACAATAACCTAAAGTCTCTTTGCCAACAGGAAGGAGTGCATTTTGCTAATTTTTGGAACAGTTTCTACGGCAGGAGGGACTTGTTCCTCGAAGATGGACTTCATCTTAATGAAGTTGGAGCTGCGCGTTTGGAAAGACTATTTCATAATACTGTCTCTTCTTTTCAGGCTGCCGTAAGCCGAACGGTCCAGCGTAAATTCCACAAATTTCCCCCGCTCGCGAAGGTGTCGCAATTACAAACAATTTGAAGGTTCTATCCTTAAATGCTCGTAGCCTACGAAATAAAAAACGAATTTTTTTCTTTAATTGCTTGTAAAGACTATGATTTAATTGCGATAAATGAATCGTGGCTTAGCACTGAAACACGTGACTTTGTAGGGGAGTATCAAATTAAAGGTTATAGACTTTTTGTTAAAAACAGAATAGGTAGGCGAGGAGGCGGTGTTATGTTGTATATCAAAGATAATATTGCGAACGTTATAGAAGTAAAGCACTCAATTCCAGAACCGATAGATTCGACTATAGCAGAACTTAAATTCAACGATTTCAAACTTCTTGTTGCGGTTATATATAGGCCCCCAAATCAAACAGCTGCTACGGACGAAGCGTTATATCGTGAACTAAAGAGAATAATCGGTAGTGAGCAGGCTTTAGTTATGGGTGACTTTAATTGCGCCAACGTGAATTACGATACAATGCAGGGAGACGCGGAAGGTAATCGTTTAGTTAATTTTCTCGAGGATAGCTTTCTTTCAAAAGGTTGGGGAACCTACGAGGTTGGACAGTATTTTAGATTTAGTAATAACTACGGATGATAAACTAATTACTGATCTTCAAGGAATAGAACCGTTGAGCAATAGCGATCACAATATGGTAGAGTTTGTCCTCTCAGTAAGTCACTCGAAACCAACTAACTCGACTAAAATTCCTAGCTTCCAGCACGCAGACTTTAGTAAATTTCGAAATAAATTTCACACGTCAATTGGAAAAACGTAATGGGGAACTCCAACGCAAAACTAATGTGGGAATCGTTCGTAAAGGTATTTAGGACTATAAATGAGGAATGTGTACCGTACAAAATTAAGCGTGCGAAAGTAAACAACAGCCCTTGTGGTTTACTTCTAGAGTAGGAGACATTATAAAGAGTAGAGAGAGGGCTTATAGGCTATACAAGTCCGATAAAGATAATCTGTTGTTACGAAACAACTACATATCTCTAAGGCGTGAAGCTAAAAGTGTAATAAAAAAGTCAAAACGCGAATTTGAAATCTCCATAGCTCGTGACGGTAAAGAAAATCCCAAGCGATTCTTTCAATACGTCAATAATAGAAATCCAGTAAAATGTCTTAGGTCCATTAAAAAATGGAAATGGAGATCTAGTCTCTGAAAACAAGGAAATGGCTACCTTGCTAAACGAATTTTTTAAGTCAGTTTTACTATAGAAGATGTAACGAATATCCCTACGGTCATAGACATAATACCTTTTGATAATGGTAATGTTTTGGATAATATTGTCGTTAGTGAAGGGGAAGTAATGCGCTATATTGATAAAATGAAAACGCGTAAATCACCGGGTCCGGATTCCATATATCCCATACAACTAAAAGAATTAAAGATAGCATGTTGTGCCGCTAACAAAGATTTTTAATGCGTCTATTTCTGAGGCGTGCGTACCAGATAATTTCAAGTTAGCGAACGTAACACCTATCTTTAAGAAAGGCGATAAAGGTGCGGCGGGAAATTATAGGCCAATCAGTTTAACGTCTGTTGTAGGTAAGCTACTGGAATCAATAATTAGGGATCGTATAGTCGAACGCTTAGAAGTGCATAATCTGGTCAGAAATACGCAGCACGGTTTTAGGCGAAACAAATCTTGCTTAACTAATATTTTAGAATTTTTCCAAAGCGTGGTTAACGTTTACGATAGACATCGGGCGGTTGATGTAGTGTATTTAGATTTTCAAAAAGCGTTTGACACCGTGCCGCACAAAAGACTGATTGAAAAAACTAAGGCTCATGGAATCAGGGGTGTAGTAATAAATTGGCTAGAAGAAAGGTTGCGAGGCAGGAAACAGAGGGTGGTCGTTGATGGAGCGGAGTCGTGTTGGGCTAATGTAACGAGTGGCGTTCCTCAGGGTTCTGTATTGGGCCCCTTGCTTTTTCTTATATATATTAACGATTTAGATGTCGGCCTAGTCAGTACAGTTTCAAAGTTTGCGGATGACACGAAGCTGGGTGGTAGGGCGATTAATGACGAAGATAGAGGTAAAATTCAGGAAGATCTGAATAAAATCGTTGATTGGTCAGTCACATGGCAAATGAGATTTAACGTGGATAAGTGCAAAATTATGCATATAGGTTCGCGTAACGGTAATTTTGCGTATAGTATGTCAGGGAAAGATTTAACAAGCGTAGAGCAGGAAAAAGATTTAGGAGTTATAGTCACTGGTGATTTAAAAGTAGCGAAACAAAGTACAGCGGCGGTCAATAAGGCGAACAAAGTGTTAGGTTTTATAGCTCGAAATTTTGAGTACAAATCGCGCGATATTATAGTTCCTCTTTATAAATCATTAGTTAGACCCCATTTGGAGTACGCGGTCCAATTTTGGAATCCGCATATGCGCAAAGATATAGACAAAATCGAAAGAGTTCAAAGACGAGCAACTAAGATGATTCCGTCTCTTAGGTCAAAGTCGTACGAGGATAGGCTTAAAGAGTTAAAATTGACTACACTCGAGACTAGGAGGTTAAGGGGTGATCTAATCCAGGTTTTCAAAATTATGAATGGGTTTGATAACGTAGATAGAGATAGCTTTTTCGAAATATCTCAATATAATAGGACTAGAAATAACGGGTGTAAGTTGACAAGTAGAAGGTTCGAGACAGCAGTTGCGAAAAACTTTTTACGCATAGAATAGTAAATAGCTGGAATAGTTTGCCGGTAGAAGTAATTAGTAGCACGTCTATAAACATGTTTAAGAATCGATTGGACGCGCATGTTGATAGAAAGGGTATAGTTTAAGGTAGTAAAATTAAGGCTTTGTGGGGATAGATCCCACAGCTCAACACAAGTGTTGTGTGATATAGGGAGGCAGCGTCTTGGGTTAGGGGATACTCTCTGTCCTTACACACCCCATTTAAAGAGATTCCTCTGCCGAGCGGTGCCCCCATAGTACTGTGAGGTATTGAAAAACTCATGATCTTCACTTGCCCCACAAACACCTTTAAATGGGAGACCCATAATGGGTGCACACACATTTCTACATTACTGTACAGTCTTTACAGCCACACCTACACTTTTCCTCGTATGTGTATACACAATACACGATTACGAACACAGTTAGGTAGACCAGCCATGAGTGGATCCTAGGGTCTTTGTTGGTCTGAAACATTATAACATTATAACATTATAACACTGCACTAAAAGAAAAGAGACCTTCTTTGGTTAATCGGAAATGAATCGTGTTCCACCACGACAAAGCACGTCCTCATACCGCTCGGATCACTTCTGCAAAAATTGAGGAGCTTGGGTGGGAAAAACTTCCACATCCTCCATATTCTCCAAACCTTTCCCTTTCAGATTATCATCTCTTCAGGAGTCTGCAAGACTATCTTGATGAGAAACAGTATACTTCTTTAGATGACCTGTACACCAGTCTTTGTATGTTTTTTGCCTCAAAACCGCCTGAATTTTATAAATATGGCATTGTAGAGCTTGTAGGACGTTGGCAGAGTGTCATTGATTCCGATGGAAAATATATACTAGATTAAAAAGTTTCAGTTGAGTTTTTTGTCCTTCAAATTCCGATCTAAAAATCGACATTACTTATGGGATGACCTGATATATATATATATATATATATATATATATATATATATATATATATATATATATATATATATACAGCGTTTAAAGTGTGTAATTATTATTTTGTGCACATTTTTCTTTTATTGTTAATTAAATATACTAGCGTGAAGGTACGAAATAATTTTAATTGAAAATAAATGAATAAAAGAATCCTCTCTTCATTTCGCGGACTTTTTTTATAAAAAAATATAGAAGATATATAGAAAGGATTGTCAAAAGTAAAGAGACACTTTCGGTTTGACTTTAGAGTAAATTTTTGATTATATATATATATATATAATATATTCCTCGCTCGTATTTCTTATATTATTATTAATTTTTTGATCATATATTTTCCATCGTTTGTATAGAATGAACTATTTTATATTTATTTTCTATATATTTCGTGAAATTGATTCCAATAATTCGTCTAAATAAACAGAATGATATAATGGTGTTTTATTTAATTCTTTTGGTTGTACATACAAACGATATCATTATTTAATTATATGTATACCAAATGGCTGGTTACGCCTTCTAAACCGACTAACGGATTTCTAAGCCAACTGCCAAGAATATCTGAATAGCGCAACCTGGCAGCTGAAAAGATAATTAATATATACACATACACCTGCCTTCTAGGTATTCTAAGTCAACTGGCGGATTTCTAAGACAACTGTCAAGAATATATGCTTTAATTAAATATATAGCGCAATCTGGCAACTTAACACTAATAATGTACACCTGAACAAGCCATTCACGCCGGATTAAGCCTTCTAAGCCAACTGGCGGATTTACACCTTATAAGACAGCGGGCACTCGGATGAACTCTCATTATGCGTCTGGCTGGAGCCAGGTGAACACCCCTCTTCCTTTTCCATTCTCTCCCTCTCTTAGGTTAAGGTTACCCCTTTGGGGGGAGGTCATCCTCCCTTCTCCCCCAAAGTTTTTCCCCCTTCATTGCAGTATTGATTTGTTGCAAAAACCCTTCCCCTTCATTGCATAACCCCTCCCCCTTTGTTGCATATCCCTTGCAACATTCCCTTCCCCCTTTGTTGCATAGCATATTGCAACATTGATCAACATTGCATTGCATCATTTTTGCACTCTCCCATTTTGAGGTCATACTACTAAAGTATGCCGCCACATACGGTCACCTGTCAGGTCATGGTCCTCACCTGAAGAATCTCCACCCCAACGCTACCGGGGCCGGGGTTGAAAATTACAGAACAAAATAAATCAGGATTCCCTCAGGCCTCACGAAAGTCATGAGGCTTTTCCACTTTTCAGCTGGCCTCAAGGCTGAAGCCGAGGTCTGTAAAATATACCCGAGGACGGCCTCGAGGCCGATGCCAGGCCTCAGCCCCATGTTTGGTTGCTACCCATTATAGGTATTAGTGCAAAAGCTTCACTTCTATAGAATCTGAAGTCATTTATAATCATATTTGCTTTAGCGCAGTAATTTCGATATTATTTTAGAATGTTTCTCAATGCCCTGCATCTTCTCTTCATTATCAAAATACACTTCTCCAGTGGCGTTTTATTTAGTGACAACACGCGCGCGCGCGCGTGTGTGTGTGTGTGTGTGTGTGTGTGTGTCCTCTTCAAAATTGAAGAAAGCTGAAATGTTTTTCAAAGCATTTATTCGGATTTTCGACTTCCTGTCAAGACGAAGTTTTCTTTCATTAAATATTAAAAGCTGACAGTCACGAGTCACCATTTCAAACTTTTTTCTATGTACACTTTTTTCATTCGATGTACCTTTTGCTCCTAGTACAAACAAGAACACTACGAAAATATAAACTTTGGAGCGAACTCCTTGAAACAACTTGAAATCCTGAAGACCTTTTTTTTTTGGAAGATGGGAGGAAAAAATTTGGATCATTTCGAGTTGTTTTTCTTAACTTTCTTTTTTTCGAATAAAAATGGAGATAAAAAGTGACGAGATGAATTTTTGGAATTAGAAAAATAGAAACAATTAGACTGTAATCACAGCAATAAAAACTGTTCTAAAAATACACTTCAGATTTCAAGTAAATAGGAAAAATGGCTTTTATATATATATATATATATATATATATAGCAACCGTCACTGTTTTATTTACAGTATTTTGCAAGAACAAGAAATACCAATATCAGCATATTGAAATAGAAGATGTACTCAATATTATATGCATTCATATATCAATTTCGCAAATTATATAACGTTATTAAAGATATCAGAAAATACAGCATCGAAAATGTAAGTGTTTCCATTATTCTGTCCAACACCTGTATACAGTGCATATATATATATATATATATATATATATATATATATATATATGGTGTTTTGGTTTTATGGTTTTCGATAATTTAATGATGTTAAGTTCTTCGTCAACGATCCTGCGTTCAGAGATTATATTCGTTGATTCGTAACTAAATTCTGACACCATAATCTCACATCGATCAATGTCCTTAAAGGCCTAACTCTAACGCTTGGTTCGTCAGGCCAAATATATCTTTTAAGATAGGTTTAATTAGTAGAGTTTCTTTTAATGGCTTTATTCGAATTCAGAAACTTCGATAAAGTTGTAAATTAATATAAAACAAATCTAAATTATAGAAGTTATAGACAAGGAATCGATAACAGAAATGAGTCGAGGGGGGGTATTAGTTTATTATACTCGTAAATCTCTCAATAAGCAAGTTATCTAATCTCTTATATCGCTTATTTTTCTTTGTCTTTCTAAGCTCTCATAAAGCTACATGTATTTATATAATGGGTAGAGGGATTATGGGTGTAATGGGTAGAGGGGATTTTATTTTGTTGGAGGGGAAATAGGATGCTATTCAATTAATAAATATCTTTCTTGGAAAATCTCGAGAAAACCCTGTATAATAATTATTTACTTAATATAGGCCTCAGTGACTTCATGTTTTCCAAATGGAATGAAATGTAATTATAGAACTGAGGTTTTCCTACTTAGGTGACTTAAATATAACATATATATTAGGGTGTCACTAGGTAATAGGGGGGAAATTAAACGATGGATATTTTCCTATGACACCCCCTAAAATTGTTCCATTTGGTGTAAAACATACGGAAGAGAAATTTGGTCCTGATTGGTCATCATTTAAAGGTCGCCCTCGTCACTGAAAACAAGACCCATTTGTTGACGTCAACAAGCTGTTCAGTGTTCACAGCTTGGGCCGAACCAGATAATAAAAAACAAGGCAATTTGGTGAAATAACGAAAGTAAGACACTTAAAAACGCAAAGAATACAAACAGTTTATTATATAATCAAAATAGAAGACATAATTTGGCGAATAATGGTACAAAATGGAGAAGCAACAAAAGCAAAACTTTGAGAAATAAAATACATATACAGTAGCAGAATAATTGGTGCTCATACGCTGATCAGTGATTAGTTCTTTCGCGTCCTCACTAATGCTGATTTGTTCGGAGCTGGGTGTTGCTTTCTGTGGTCAGTGACAACTTGAACGAGGAACTGGAGCTGTTCTTCTTTCACTGTCAACTTTCCGTTCAGCTCCTTCACCAGAGCCACGGCCCGTTCTGCTCTGTCGTTCACCACTGCAAGTTTGGAGACCACATCCCGAGCTTGCACGTATTCAGAGTTTGACGTCCATGAACTGGGATGGTGGAGCAGAAAGCAATCTGGCAACTGAAGTTTTGAGAAGAATCCTCGGGTGTTCTTTGTGATCAGTTGCTCCAGTCCTTTGCTGTCACTGAGGAACATAGTATCAAGAACCAAAGGTCGTTTTGGCGGCATGTGAGGGGCTTCTTGATCTAACGCTGCAACCATGCTGCACTTCACTTCCATCGATATCCTCTCATCAAAGAACGCCAGACCCACTGCCTCCTCCGAATGGTACCACAGGTGCGCAGACAGCTTCTTGGTGGTACCATCAGAGATCTTCTTGTGCGGGTATCGAAGGAGCGTCCTCATCAATTCCCAATCATTCAGCGGAGCTTCGATGGACAGATGAGCTGTTGCCCACGCTTTCATGTAAACTAGAACAGAAAAGAGGCAGATATCTCGAATTCCGCGTTCCTCAGTGTTCGTCAGTTTAAACTGTCTTCGGAAGAGCCAGATCTTGATGGCATAGAGCCCCTTAGCCATCCATCTCGCCCGGTGCATAGCACCAGGGGCGCGGAAGTTTAGTCCCTTGTATGGAACTCCTCCAAGAAAGATGACGGAAAGATCGAGGAATTCCTGATAGTCATCACGAACTTGAAGTGCTTGTGATTTTGCAAACTCAATGAGCTCCGTTCTATGCTTAAAAATAGCTGCTTTGGTGAACGCATCTGTGTCCGCAGTTTGGAACTGTTGCTGGTCAATGCGGGTCCAATAATCATGGAAGCGCTTGAAAAGCAGAATTTCTGGACCGGTAGATACTGAATCTAGCGATGCTGCGAATGCCGCCTGTAGCACCAACTCCAGTACATGGTGTCTGCACGCGCAGTGTAACAGGTCACGTCCAACTTTTTCTTCCAGAAGAACACAAGTTCCTCCACGGTGGCCTGTGTTTGTCGCGGTTGTGTCGAAACACATAGATTTGACATGATCGGTCACTCCCCATTCATTCAGGCAATCTATGATGGCATTTGTTTGTGCCAGCGCAGTTCCTGACAGAAGTTTTGGCACCCCGAGGAGCTGCTCTGTCCCGGAGCCAGATACAAGAATAGGTAAGCGGTCAACATATTCTCGTGACGTCAGATCTTGCATGAGTTTTCCGTCCCAGTGAACAGTCAACGGACTATTGCCTTGGAACTCGCTCTTCAGTTGCCGAGCCTTAAGGGTACGGAATTTTTCACGCTGACGATGAATGGATCCACGATTGATGTTGTAGTCGCTAGCATCATGCCCTAAGCTGGAAGCTGCCTCAAACAGCAGATATGTGGCCTTTCTTGACGAGAGTTGCGTGCGATCAAGCGCTGCCGCCAATTCCGATGTCATGATGTTCTTCGTTGCTCTTTGTTTAGACGCTAACGAACCACCACATGCTCCTTTTTCTTCGCTATCATCTGAGCTGGAGGATGAGGACTCCAAAACCGCTTCGTTGGATACTGCCTCCATTTCAGCTGCTGATCGCTTTCTTCGTTTCTCCTCTTCCTCCCGACGTCGAGTACAATCTTTGACTTGGCGCTGATGGGTCATGTCCAAACCTGCCATTGAACCTGGACGTCCTTTCTGGCGCTGCTGCTGAAGGAACTCCCAATCCTTTGGGTACTTGACCAATTTCTCACAATCAGCGTGGGCGATGTCAAAGAGACGATCGAGGCGTTCAATGAATTCTTTTTCTTTCGTCTTGTGTGAATCGCTCGTCCTTGAGGCGTGTTTTTTGAGTCCTTTCCACTCCTCGAAGACTTTATCCAGTTTGCTGACGCAGTGTGTCTCGAGTCTGGTTGGAATGTGAGCTTTCTCCCAGAAGGACATCACTGCTCGAAGTGACTTCCTCAACGCGTCACGTATTGTCATTTTCTTTTCATGGTGAAGGTAAAGGAAGTAACCGAATGCTTGCCTGTAGGAAGGAAGCTTGCATCCTTTCACCTCATCAACCGCTGCCCCTAATAGGTATATACACTTCCGGGTTTCCATCACCAGAAATCACGTAGCTGAAATGAGAAACGGTGAATCGTTAAGTATTGTTCACTTTATTTCTCAGATATTCAGACACACAGATACACACACACACACATATATAGAGATATATAGATATCTAATGAACGATTATGGAGACGCCGCGCAAGCATTAAACTTTGGAAGGCGGGGGCGACCTTTTATAGTTATTCAAATAAAAAGATTTTTCAGTCACCATGTTTTTTTTACCAATGGAATAGATTCGCGGGGTGTCAGCATGAAAATTTCAAACTTTGCATTTAAGTGACACCCTAATATATATGTATATATAAATAAAATATTGAAGTTACATAATGAGCGTGTAGAGTATTTTAAGAGGAAAGGAAACAGCAGTAAAAGTTAAATAATGTTTTAAACATTCTGTCCTCTTAGAGAATACTGTGAAGTACTGAGCCGAGAAATGACGTGGACCAGGTCAAGTTACTCAGACGATGTACAGAGTGGCCACAAAGTTCCTTTGCAGTGAAATTACAGCATATCTGTATGTTGCCCTTGTTTTTCATGCAAAGGGACTTTGTGGCCACCCTGTAGGTAATCCATGTCGATTCGTAAGAACGGCGATAAAATTCTCCTCGAGTGCGTTGGAAAAGGTCACCGAAACGCGGTAAATATTGATCAAGGGGATAAACCATTCTTGTTAAGGTTAAAGGCATTTATTTTCTATAACTTTACGATGCTACGACTGACTGCGTTTAAAGACTAATTTAACTTGTTCAACACCTACTTTATGATCACTATCGATTGCGTGTCTGACGCTTGAATTGTTCCTATCAAATATCTTGTTTTGTGTCTTTAATCTTAAAAAAAGAGTTTATCCCTTGGGCTGTTCACTGCTAACGTCTTAACGCGTTTCTTTGACCCTCTCCAACGCACGCACTCCGAGGAATTTCAGACAAACAAACAGCATTACGTGGGATCCGGACCACGGGTCGCTACATAATTCGGACACAGAGGACGGTCTCCCATCCAATTACTCTCCATATATATATACTCTCCTCATACGAGGGTCTTTTTTTCCCGAATAGTCTACAATGCTGACCGTTGGCGGCGCTGCAGTCACTGAGCATACAGATCGCTGCTTCGTAGGATTGAGGCCTTGACACAGTTGTTCAGTTGTAATCGCGCTGTAAACGTGGCCGCACCGCTTTTGACTTGTACCAAAGAAGAGCAGCGTGCTGTCTTTCCTTTTATGTGGGCTGAGGGCGTAAAAGGGGCTGAAATTCACAGATTATCTGTACAGTATGGTGATCAAGTTTTGCCACAGCGGAGCGTGTACGAATGGATCGAAATGTTCAAAAATGGCCGAACAAGTGTCGCCGACGCAGAATGTTCAGGGCGACCGTCCACATATTCGGCCATTTTTTAACATTTCGATCAAGTACAAGTCAAAAGCGGTGTGGCCACGTTTACAGCGCGATTACAACTGAACAACTGAGTGTCAAGGTCTCAATCCCACGAAGCAGTGATCAGTAACTGCAGCGCCGCCAACGGTCAGCAGTGTAGACAATTCGGAAAAAAAGAGATATTGCGAATAATTTTTAACTTACTCTCGTGTATATATATACTGTATATATATATATATATACAGCGTGTCCCAAAGAAATGTATACCCACTTTGTTCGATAATACCAGCAATGAGGATAATAAATATATTACTGTTTATATGTTTTTTAATAAAGAATTTTCTCCTGAATCTAAATATGTAATTATTTTTATTAAAAATTGAAGAACAAAAAAGTTACAGATGTTTAAATTAGAATTATTATTTTCGAGACTTCATGTGCGATATTTTCTAATATTTTTTTTTATGGCCTGGCCTGCCTTTTAACCGACTGTTTTGAGATACTTATGTTTAGTGCCTAGCTTAGCCTAGCCATTTCGTTGAGTTCTAATTAGTCAAGACTACAGTTTTGCTCTAACCTTATCTAACATCTTATAACTCTGCGACGTTTGTTCTTTTCTAACGACAATTTGAACATCTTAGATAAAGTGTCATTTAACCATGGAATTTGTACATTTTTTGAATTAACTAATAATTACAACATTTATGCTTCAATATCAACACTAAACATAAGTATCTCAAAACAGTCGGTTAAAATATTAGAAAATATCGCACATGAAGTCTCGAAAATAATAATTATAATTTAAACATCTGTAACGTTTTTGTTTTTCAATTTTTAATAAAAATAATTACATATTTAGATTCAGGAGAAAATTCTTTATTAAAAAACATATAAAAAGTAATATATTTATTATCCTCATAGCTGGTATTATCGAACAAAGTGGGTATACATTTCTTTGGGACACGCTGTATATATGGGATTGCGGATACATGTGGTTTTTGGTCCAGTTTGTGAAGAGCAAGCCTAAGGTAGTACGAGTGGCAATGATTGATGCAGGTAAATTTGTGCTGCCTTGGGGAGAAAAAACAAACTTTCGGTGCATCTTTTTCCTGAAGAATCATGCGCCAGGACTGATAATAACTAGGGGTGTCTGCAATACAAACTAACGAAAATTGCAATCAATCGAATACGGATATGGATGTTCTTTGGACTAGACCAACACAGAGGATTGTTGCTTTCATTGGTGATGAACTATGTACGAGGGCCTCGTCAGTACTTTGATCCCCTATTTGCTTGGCAATGCTGCAGCGAGCTGCTCGTACCCTGAAATGGGCGTATGGAAGGAATGGTGCTCTATGTAAAAAAATGTTTAACTCTTCATACTTCCACTTAAACTGTGAATGCATCAATGATTTTATATATATATATATATATATATATATATAATATATATATATATATATATATATATATATAGGGTGTCCCATAAGTCCGGCATCATAGGAAAAATATTTAAAAAAAGGCAAAACAAAAGCTTTTATTTACAGAACGTGCTCAATATGTCCACCATTGTTTTCAATACACAAATTCAGACGTGATACCCAGTCAGCAAGCACACGGTGAATGATGTCAGGAGTAATGGTGTTACATACCCCAATAGGGTGTGTCAATTTTGGGGGTGAAATGACTAAATTGAAAATCATGTGATTTGGTAGCAATTTAATGTAATCATTTGGCATACAAAATAATATCCTTGCTTCAAAAACAATAAAAAATAACTACCTACATCAATTTTAATTCAAAAATTCCATTTTTCCGTAAATTCGTAACAAAATAACAAATGTGCGCAAACATCCTATCAACATTTAAAGTGGCAATAAGATATCATTCAGAGTCTTTATTTGAAAGTAACCAATGCAGTCATGCCCTTTTTGCTGCGGTTCCTTGACATCAGCATTCGGCTTGCTATTGCGCTTTGATGTAGCCTTCTCGCCTCTCGTGACTGTAAACTTGACTAGCTGCTTCTGTGACCATTTTCACACATCTCTCCACACACTGAGTGTGAGAAGGCCACTTTGGCACTTGCATTGGGGCCTCTTTAAGTTGTGTTAAATCTTTGTTTGTTATACATGTTGTCAGTGGTGGCTTCAAAACTTCCGAACTCAAGTTAACTAATTCTGACAATTTCGTGGCATTGACATTTATCGGAGGTACCTTCCTTGTCTGAACAGAGCAGTCTCCCAGCTGGTCATCATCCACTGATGTTCCTCTAAGCTTTAGAATGATTTTCACAGCCTCAGTTCGCTCTTTGGTACATTGGCTGCAGAGAATTGCTTGCAAAACTGCCTCTGACCTAGCATACCAAGCGGACCTTCTCACCACAGGTAAAACGATGCCCACCACTACTTTCCTTTGGGTTCTCAGTAGCTGTAACTGAAACAAGATGTGGTTGGGCCCCTCCATCCACATTGGATTAAGTTTTACATTGAACCAGTGAGGAAGATAAAACCCAATAATAAATTCAACAATCAACATCAAATTCTGTAACATTTTTCCCTTCAGTGCATGTTTGGAAACCCAAATCCTGCAGAAACGAATCGCTGTAGTTAACCAACGACTGTGACTTACGGGTCCAATCTCCAAGAGAGCCAGATTTTGAGGCAACTCTCCTGATCTGATTGCTTGAACAATACGATAAGCGTAAGATTGATCCGTGCTGAGGTCTTTGATAACTTCTTCAGACAACACTGGAAGGGGAGGGCCTACTTCGACCTTTGGAAATTTTGTATTTATTTCTAATTCCGTTGCTTCATCTAGCATGTTGCCAAGGGGGCATGACCACTTGTTGTTGCTCTTTGTAGGACCATCAAGTTCCTGGATGAGACGACGAAGAGGTAGTTCCCCTGTGTGCAAATCACATACAATCCAAACAAGCCTTCTTCCAAGTTTTTTCTCTAAATGCGTCATAACACCGCCCTGCCATCCAGTGTTCACCGCAGTTGAGTCTCCACCAACGGCCTGCAGTGAACTGTCAAGTCTTCTTTCTTGAAGCCAACATATTATTTGATCAGCAATTGCCTCTGCATGTTTCTTGCCTTCTACTTCTGCTTCAGGAACAAAGTGAAACAAATAGCGGCCACCAGGTTCGGAACACACAGAGTAGTGTTCTTCTTTGATGAGACCGGGAAACTTTCTGTCCATTCCCTCTACCTCTAGGAGAACTTTTGTGTCATCTCTTCTTCCATCAAACAAAAGGCAAGAGAGACCTTCCTCCTTCAAATCTTTTTCATGCTGATCAGGTATTTCCTTCATTATTTTTTCTTGTGTTCTTCTTATTATGGTCTATCACTAAGGATGTATCCTCTCGGCTGATGAGGCCTGCATCTATCCAAGCGGCAGTGGCAATCTCTGCAGTCCCTCGTAGCCCCGTATGGTGGTGAATACTGGCAGGGGCAATGTTTGAGATGTCCTTAGTGTTGTATTTCATTCTCTTTGGCGAAGGTTCAGATGGCATTTTGGAGCTATCATGTAATGTTGCTTCTTTCTGTTCATCTGAAGAGCTTTCAAAGAAGTGAGAAACCTCTTGATAGAGCTCTTCATCTCTTTGGGTGGCTTCTTCTCATCTTCTTTTTTTTCCTTTCTTCCCTCTCTCGGATTTTCTCTTTTTTCTTAGCAATAACAATCTGTTTTTTGGTTTCTGAATAATCTGCCGAACCAATCTGCATACTTCCTTGGCCTCCTGCCTTTGTTCTCTGCGCCTTTATGAAAGCCATCTCCAAAACAGGGATCTTCTTCTCACGAGGACAGCGACAATCAATGTGAGGGTGAGGTTCTCTTCTGCATAAGGGAGAACAATTGGCGTCAGAACACAACTCTATGGGACACTGGCAGTTAAAAATGTCAAGAAGACTCAAGTGTGTGCAGAAATTTATTTTTCTTTGCTAGTTTTCCTTTACCAAGTGATGTCTCAACTGCTTTGTTAATTTTAGCTCAATAGTTCTATACTGATTGAGTACAGGTGGTTTGAATAACACATTAGCTTTTTTCCACTGATGCAGAAGAGGGGGAATCATGTCCCTTATGAGCTCTTTCTCTGTGTAGTTCCTTCTATCCTTTGTATTTTGTTCACGAAGGAGTAACCATAGTCTCAGCATGTCTCGCACTGTTGGTAGTTCTGATACGGGAAGTTCCTTGCCTGTACCGACTAACAGGCTTAAGTGTCATGACGACTGACCTCTTGTCTTCAATTTTGGCATCTTAGGAATATCTGAAAAGAAAGAAAAACATTTAAGTATTTTATATCAATTACGATGTTTCAGAGTTTAGTCATTCGATGTTCTAAAATTCAATAAAAGAATATTTCATGGGATTACAACATAATTAGACAGAAGAATATGATAATAATAAATAATTGTAATAATCAATAATCCATACTTACAGTTAAACTGTAGTATTCGTCTAGTAGAATAACTATGAAGTAGGTACAAGAGCAATAACAGCAAACCACTGTCTATGACATCTAAGAGGCAACTGAGGACTGAGAGTGAGGGACAGTTCTATTCATGTTGTGACTTGTACATTGTACAACAACTATATGACCTTGAAAACACTCCATATGCGATCAGTGGGATAATTCTGTGACAGATGAATAGTTAATCAATTTATGTCTTATTATTTAGTAAAAGAGTGAATTTCTGAAACTTTAAGGTAAAATTGATGTAGGTAAGGGTTATTTTATTTCATTTTGGTTACCCAATTTCAAGTTTTGACATGAAAAGACTGTATTTTCACTACCAAAATTGATTTGAAAAAAGTTGACAAAATTGACACACCCTAATGCCCCCATAATGCGCTGCCGCAAATGTTCAACACTCCTAATTTTCTCTGCGTATACCAGCGCTTTCAAGTGGCCCAAGAGATAAAATTCTAGTGGCGTGAGATCTGGGCTTCTCGCTGGCCATTCCACAGGCCCTCGACGTCCTATCCAATGAGCAGGGAATTGTTGGTATAGGTATTCCCTTACTTTGGTGCTGTAATGTGCAGGAGCGCCGTCTTGCTGGAACCATGTTGGGAAATTTCCTTCTTCGTTCAAGACACTGGGAAATGCTTCTTCTTTGAGCATACGTAGGTAGGTGCCTCCAGTGACATGTTCATCGAAAAAGAGGGGGCCTATGATGCGATCCTTCCAAATGCCACACCATACCATCACCCGAGATGCACCTTGTTCCTTTGAAGAGGTATACCAGTGAGGGTTGTTTTGAGACCAGTAGCGGGTGTTCTGTCGATTTACCTCACCATTTCCATAAAAAACAGCCTCGTCACTGAACAGAATGGTGGACGGGAAATTGGCATCCCGAGCATATTGTTCCGTAGCCCATTCACAAAATTCTATCCGCCGGTCGGGATCATCTTCGCTTAATTTCTGTAGGATCTGAAGTTTATATGGATGCCATTTGTGAGCCTGAAGGATGCGATGGATGCTACTTTTCGACACTCCTGTCTCGGCGGACAATCGCCGAAGAGACTTATCGGGACTCCTGTTAAAATGAGCCAGGAGAGCAGTCGCTGTATCATCGTCAGTGGACCTCCTTGAAGGTCCACTGCGTGGTTTATCTTCTATGGATCCTGTTTCCTTAAACTTTGCAACAAGTATGCTAACACAACTCTGTGTTATTGGCTCGCGGTCTGGATGCAGTCTGTTAAATTCAGCAGCGGCCTCTCTTTGACTCCGATTTCCTATGAGTAGAATTATCTGGATTCGTTCTTCCTTGCTCACAGACATTATGGCCCGTAGAAAGAGAAAAATATGAATTATGGTTTGTAGAAATAGAAAAATATGAATTTCTCCTATGATGCCGGACTTATGGGACACCCTATATATATATATATATATATATAATATGACTCGCTGCAAAGACGAAATCCTTATTAAGTTTTAAAGTAGTGTCGCAATCTGAGCTCCTTCTGTAAGGCTGATTTCCGTGTAAATAATCGAAAAATTTTAAGTTGTTTCGGGAAATGAAGATTGCATTTCAACTTTCAGTTAAAACTGAACTTTTGCAAATGCTGTCATATTGTTGGTAAAGAAAAAGTTTGTGAGATAAAACCTCGCTAATGATTATCTGTAAGTTTCGTAAATCTGTAACTTGAACTTAGTTTTGTAATAATTCTTAGATTTAATATTTTTTGTATTTTTACGTATTAAATTGTTTATTTTTTTATTAATTCTATTAATTTATTTTTTATATTTTCTTTCACTGTTAAATAAAATGTTAAGGGTTTGGACTATAATCTTTGGAATTCCATATCTGTATTTAGTACATAATTGATGAGAACAACTTCTCGTACTTTTCCAGTGAAAACAGTTGGACTGAAAATTACTGAGGTTTTTGGAAACGTCAGAACAAGAAGAAAAAGAATAAAAGTTTATTCATCAGTGAAGTCATCTTAAGCACTTGGAAGTTTACTGAAAAGAGTTACGAAACATTAAAATGCTATTTTAGTTGCTGATGAGATACTGTAAACTAGGATTTTTACAATTTACAAATGAAAAATAACAACTGTGTAGTCGTCTACGTACGGAATAAATTATATTATTTACGAATCCAACTGAGAGTTTGGTGGAGTTTATCGTCTGCTAAATTGACGCCTGTTAAGTTTTGACGTTTTTCATTTTACCCACTTCGAAAGAAGTTACATATTTTAAAGGTACTACCGTTTCATTTGTAAAATAACCAAATGCAGTTTCATAGATTTAAAACGCATAATCACACATACACACACACACACACACATACACACACACACACACACACACACACACACATATATATATATATATATATATATATATATATATAATATAAGTTTTTATATATATATATATATATATATATATATACTGAAAGAAAAAGAAAACCTCTTTATTAATAATTACTAAAATTACTACAGTAATTTTAACATGAAACATTAGACAAATTTACGAGTACCAATAGTTATTTTAAAATAATTTGGCCCTTAAGCTTTTGGCTCAATTAATTAGAGAGAAAAACACACCAAACAAACAAACAGACAAAAAACACTCTTTATTCAGAAAGAATACATTACATAAGATATACATCACATCCAGATTGGTTTACACAATGTTGGCATTAACGTTTAATTTTGTATTTTAGGCGCAGGTAGTCTAATCCCAGCATTCTTGTCCGAATATGCTGCTGGAAAGCATGAATGAAAGATTTTCAGGCAAAAATTTTTCAGATTCATTTCTATTTTTGCAAAAGAAGATAAGAAAATATATAGAAATAATGGAAACTAAAATAAAGTTACATTTAATTAATTTTGTTATTATTAATTAAAACTTAAATAATCTTAGAAATAATAGAAAAAAAGAAGTGTCAGACAACACATGTTGAAATACCAATAATAATTAATTTATTTTATTGTAAATGAAAAATAATACAATCTCAAAGTAATAGAAATACAAATATATGAGGTACATTTTAAACACATTATAAATGTATTTATAAATGTATCAATACATTATAAATATCAGGTCATCCCATAAGTAATGTCGTTTTTTACGATAGATTAAGTTTAAACTAGTCCTACTCGGTTTAAGCATAAATTTTCCGAAGGTTATATCTAAAACGAGATCTATCGTGTTTCGCTACATACTTTACAGACCTTGACCAGTGAAGACGTGTGTTTTGCTTTATGTGAACCCCTCATAAACATGGCGGTATCAGAAGAGCATATCAGGCATATAATCCTTTACGAGTTCAAAAAAGGGAATAGTGCTACTGAAGCAACGCGAAACATTCAGGACGTTTATGGCAACGATATTCTGCATATGAGGAAATGTCAAAGATGGTTTCAAAAGTTTAGGAATGGTGACTGCTGTTTGACAGATGCAGCACGCTCTGGACACCCTGCTGAGTTTGATGATGACCTGCTGTTAGCCACACTTGAAGAAGACTGTTCAACAACTGTCGAAGAATTGGCCCAGAAACTCAATTCATCCCCGTCCACCATCCATCGACATTTGCAACAACTCGGGAAAGTGCCTAAGTTAGGAAAATGGGTGCTACATCAATTGTCGGTCGACAATCTGAGGGTGCGGGTAAACATTAGCACAGCTCTTCATTCCCGTGAACTCCAAGATCCGTTTTTGTACTGTTTAGTGACTGGTGATGAAAAGTGGATACTGTACCAGAATGTTAAGCGCCGTCGACAGTGGGTTTGTGCCGGAAAACCACACCACAGTCAAAACCAAATCTTCACCCTCGGAAGGTGTTGCTTAGTGTTTGGTGGGATAACGGTGGTGTAATACACTTTGAAACCTTATCACACAACCAAACAATCACCACTCAAGTCTACTGTCAACAACTGGATCGATTGAACACTGCACTAAAAGAAAAGAGACCTTCTTTGGTTAATCGGAAAGGAATCGTGTTCCACCACGACAAAGCACGTCCTCATACCGCTCGGATCACTTCTGCAAAAATTGAGGAGCTTGGGTGGGAAAACCTTCCACAACCTCCATATTCTCCAGACCTTGCGCCTTCAGATTATCATCTCTTCAGGAGTCTGCAAAACTACCTTCACGAGAAACAGTATACTTCTTTAGATGACCTGCACACCAGTCTTTGTACGTTTTTTGCCTCAAAACTGCCTGAATTTTATAAACATGGCATTGAAAAGCTTGAAGGACGTTGGCAGAGTGTCATTGATTCCGATGGAAAATATATACTAGATTAAAAAGTTTGAGTTGTTTTTTTTTTTGTCCTTCAAATTCCGATCTAAAAAACGACATTAGTTATGGGATGACCTGATACATTATAAATGGAAACTTTCAAAATATATTTTATATAACTTTAATACTAAATAAAATATAAAATATCCTATGTATGGAAATATTAAATCGCCTAGATTACCATTTATACTGTGGTTCTCAACCTTTTTAGGTTGACATATCACTTTTTGCCACAATGCTTTTATAAGTCCCACCAGTGAGTGAGGAGGGTGGTACCACCTAAATAAAACCGTAGGGAGTGAGGAGGATGGGAACTGTTGTGTTTAATCTTGAATTCTGAGCATTATCTAAAAAGTTTTATTCACTCTAATGATATTCATCCACATTTGTACACAATTAGAATCTTTATTTAGGCCTTGCATGCAAATCCGCCGTAGAAAAGGTTGCGAGTTATTCGTCTACTACTAATATCACTTTTAAAAATCGTTATCATTAGTGTGGTTATCAATTAACAAACTGCCCCTTTATAACCTTCTAGCGTACCACCTAAAAGCGCTCCTCGTACCACAGGTTGAGAATCACTGAGACTCCCTAAAAGTTAAAGCTAATAATGCAATGTACAGTCTGTTCATAAAGTTCTACCTTGAAACTCCATGTTTCTTAGTTTTAACGATATTAATCCGTAAGAAACAGAATTTTACGACAGGACTCGCTGAGACTCATTTACTTGGTTTGATACGATAACCAAATTTGATTTTAAATTTTTAATATTTAATCTTTCTTATAAGGAATTTTCTCCTTTACTTTTGGTTCTTTTTCATTCATTTCACTTTCATTGATCCCATTAATTATTAAATTAATTATTAAATCCTATTAATTATTAAATTAATTATTAAATCCTATTAATTATTAAATTAATTATTAAATCCTATTAATTATTTAATTAATTATTAAATCCTATTAATTATTTAATTAATTATTAAATCCTATTAATTATTAAATTAATTATTAAATCCTATTAATTATTAAATTAATTATTAAATCCTATTAATTATTAAATTAATAATTAAATCCTATTAATTATTAAATTAATTATTAAATCCTATTAATTATTAAATTAATTATTAAATCCTATTAATTGAAATTAATTATTAAATCCTATTAATTATGAAATTAATTATTAAATCCTATTAATTATTAAATTAATAAAAATCCTATTAATTATTAAATTAATTATTAAATCCTATTAATTATTAAATTAATTATTAAATCCTATTAATTATTAAATTAATTATTAAATCCTATTAATTATTAAATCCTATTAATTATGAAATTGATTATTAAATCCTATTAATTATTAAATTAATTATTAAATCCTATTAATTATTAAATTAATTATTAAATCCTATTAATTATTAAATTAATTATTAAATCCTATTAATTATTAAATCCTATTAATTATTAAATCCTATTAATTATTAAATTAATTATTAAATCCTATTAATTATGAAATTAATTATTAAATCCTATTAATTATGAAATTAATTATTAAATCCTATTAATTATTAAATTAATTATTAAATCCTATTAAATATGAAATTAATTATTAAATCCTATTAATTATTAAATCCTATTAATTATGAAATTAATTATTAAATCGTATTAATTATTAAATTAATTATTAAATCCTATTAATTATTAAATCCTATTAATTATTAAATCCTATTAATTATTAAATCCTATTAATTATTAAATCCTATTAATTATTAAATTAATTATTAAATCCTATTAATTATTAAATTAATTATTAAATCCTATTAATTATTAAATCCTATTAATTATTAAAATTAATTATTAAATCCTATTAATTATTAAATTAATGGTACTTGTGGGTTATCTGTCGCCGCTTTTTAATATACCTATTGGTTATCTGTTTCCACTTTTTACTTGTGGGTCATTTGTTTTTTAGTTAGGTTAGGTTAGGTTAGGTTAGTGTGTGGTTAGGTTAGGTTAGGTTAGTGTGAGGTTAGGTTAGATGGTTAGATGGTATTTAAAAATTTTTAAATTTTTTTTTTTTTTTTTCAGACTCTCTAAATACGCAAAATGAATCTCTGGGACCTGCCAAGAACCGAAGAGGACGCTGTCCGCCTGCTTCAAGCTAAAGGAATACTGTCAACTGAGAAGCACTGCAAAAATGGCGGCGAAGGAATAGTGGTTGAGATCGATGAGAGCCTGTTCACGAGGCGTAAAAACAATGCCGGACGCATTTTACCACAACAATGGATGTTCGGAGGAATTTGCCGTGAAACAAACGACTGCTTCATCGTTCAAGTTCCCAACCGTTCTGCTGCAACTCTCTTGGCTGCCATTGTGGAAAACATCGCCGAAGGTTCCATTATCTACTCCGACAGCTGGCGAGGATATAAGACCACCGACCTCCAGGAGGCTGGCTTCCAACATTTCAAGGTTAATCATCGATACAATTTCGTTGATGCAGATACCGGAGTCCACACTCAAAATATCGAACGCTTGTGGGGATCAGCAAAGTGGAGGAACAAGCGTCACCGAGGAACGCCCGACACCATCTTAAGACCTACCTGGCCGAGTTCATGTGGAGGAGCAAGCACTACCGCTAGTGTCGACCCATTCGACGGCATCCTGGAGGCCATCGCCGCGTTCATGCCACCCGAATAATATGATTAATGTTTGTTATTTTGAGAAATAAAAATAATTTAAGAAAAAAATAGTATATTTTTGTAAAAATGGCAACATGATAACACACATCTGTATTTGTGAAAAAGTTGGAAAATTAAATTAAAAAGTGGCGACAGATAACCCACAAGTACCAAATTAATTATTAAATCCTATTAATTATTAAATTAATTATTAAATCCTATTAATTATTAAATTAATTATTAAATCCTATTAATTATTAAATTAATTATTAAATCCTATTAATTATTAAATTAATTATTAAATCCTATTAATTATTAAATTAATTATTAAATCCTATTAATTATTAAATTAATTATTAAATCCTATTAATTATTAAATTAATTATTAAATCCTATTAATTATTTAATTCATTATTAAATCCTATTAATTATTTAATTAATTATTAAATCCTATTAATTATTAAATTAATTATTAAATTAATTATTAAATCCTATTAATTATTAAATTAATTATTAAATCCTATTAATTATTAAAATTAATTATTAAATCCTATTAATTTATTAAAATTAATTATTAAATCCTATTAATTATTAAATTAATTATTAAATCCTATTAATTATTAAATTAATTATTAAATCCTATTAATTATTAAATTAATTATTAAATCCTATTAATTCTTAAATTAATTATTAAATCCTATTAATTATTAAAATTAATTATTAAATCCTATCAATTATTAAATTAATTATTAAATCCTATTAATTATTAAATTAATTATTAAATCCTATTAATTATTAAATTAATATTAAATCCTATTAATTATTAAATTAATTATTAAATCCTATTAATTATTAAAATTAATTATTAAATCCTATTAGTAATTATTAAAATTAATTATTAAATCCTATTAGGTAATTATTAAATTAATTATTAAATCCTATTAGGTAATTATTAAATTAATGATTAAATCCCATTAATTATTAAAATTAATTATTAATTCCTATTAATTATTAAAATTAATTATTAAATATCTGTGCGTATCGTCTAAGTTGCTCTTTTTTATGTACGAAGAAGCCAACGGCGAATGTCCATAAAAACGCCGCTTCCCACTTAGAAGAAGAAGAGAGCCAAAATCAAGGTCCAGGGTTTTCGAGATGCGTTTGAAAGATTGGAGGTTATAGACGCGGGGAAAGATGGATTGAGGAAGCTTATTCCAGAGTTCACTGGTTGAGCAGATGAAAGATTGAAAATACCGATTAACCCTTCCATTAGAGAGTTGGACAGAAAAGGAATGAGGATGTGTCGAAAGTATGGTACTACGTGCTCTCCCTAAAGGAGGTGGCATGCAGTTAGAGAGTTCAGAAGATCAGTATCCGTTATAACAGCGATAGTAAAGAGAGAATGAGTAACATTGCAGCGAAGAGAGAGGGATTAAAGACTGACTAAGAGGCGGGGAAGTGATGAAACGAAAATCCCTTGATTCCACCGGGTCAGGTAGAGCTGTGTGGGTTGAGCCACCCCACACATGAGAATCGTACTCCAAGCAGGGGCTGACAAGATCCCTGTACAGAGACAGCAACTGAGTAGGGGTGAAGAAACTGTGGAACCGCTACAACACACCTAACCTCTTAGAAGCTGTTTTGGAAAGAGAGTATATGTGATGTTTCCAGAAAAGATTATGAGAAAAGGAAACGCCAAGAATGTTAAGAGAAGAGGAAGGATTGAGTTGTGTGTTGTTGAAGGTAAGGGGATAGTTGTGTGGAAGATTGTGAGGAGTAGACAGATGAAGGAAGTGAGTTTTTGAGGCATTGAAAGCCACAAAGTTTTCTCTGCCCCAATCAGAGATAGCAGAAAGATCAGAGGTCAGGTGTATCATAGCCGTCTCATCCGAAGCATGGAGTGACTGTTGAGAGGGACGATTTACGAAGCTGGTGGAGAAGTGAAGAGTGGAGTCATCGGCGTATTATCGGTTCACACCAACTCGTTCCCCAAAGAATGTGCATTCGTTGGGGGCGTTAATATCTTTCGAAAGTTCACACTTAACCCATGAACAAGTTCTAAACGCTTTTATGAATGTTCATTTTCTTTTTAAGATTTACATCTTTTTTGTGCATTTCCGTAAGGGGTATCATAAATTAGCACATCGCTCAGGCCAGGCTAATGCGGTTCATTGTGTTAACTCTTGGATTATTATTAACCAGCGCCTTCGGGAGTCGAATCCCCGATCTCGAAGTCTTCACTTCGTTTATAGGGAAACGGTATTATTTACTGAGTTATAGGGGCCGCTATCATTCACTTTATTCAATACTTTTCCCGTAGACTCTGTTTAAAGACCACAGTTAGTTCTTCCTTTACCAGTTACTCTTAATTCATTTATTAAACCAAGTTCAGTGAATGGATAATTAATTAAATGTAGATTAATTTGTGAACTAGCAGTCCGTAAACCGCTCTTTTGTACGTGCGTTCGTCTGTTCTTGCGACAAAAATCACTCGGGATGGTAACCGCGTGAGTTCGAGTTCGTGCGTTCGTTCTTATATTGAAGGTCACGGCTTTGGTCGAAGGCTATATTGAATTTTAAATGCATTAATTTGAATCTCACATTTCGAAGGTTATTTCCCACTTCCCACTTCCGCATCGTCATTCGGGGTCCGAAAGCGAGAAGGTTCGAAGTGAGAACTGCCAATTTAACCTAACCTAACTTAATCTAAGCCAGGACGGATGCTGAAAAGCAAGGATGAGAATAAGAAGAGTATGGATTACAAAATAAATAAAAGGGATTGAATACTTTTGCGATGACTATACAAAGAAGGTAAATTTACTCGCTGGACTTCATTTTGAGAAATATATAAACGAGATCAAATGAACAGAAGACAAAGGAAAAGACTATGAACAAGAACAGCAATGACAAGGAAAAAGATAGAAAATTCGACTACAAATGGTAGATGAAGAAAACCAACAATAAAACGAAGTGAGATAAAAAGATAGGTAACAAATCTGACCACAAATAATGACAGGTGAAAAACGCTAACAATAAAACGAAAGCAAAACTAAGAAAGAAGCGAATGCAGAAAAGAAAACTAATACTTGCGAAGCAAAATCAATGACAAAAAGCGAAAAAAAAAGCAGAAATGAAATTGTATGCCGCCATTTTTCAAAACGAAGTCGTAAATACAGAGACAGATAGTTTACCCACCCCCATTTAATTCTGTACATATTTGATAAAAAAATTATAATCATTGTAAATTTGAGGTAAAACGTGAATACTATTAACTCCCTATCTGCAAACCTTGAAAGGAAAAAGAGGACGTGAGATAAGCGTCAAAAAGGAAATGTTATAAAGTCTCATAAATAATAAGAAAACGGTTAATAAATTGATCAAATGGCATCACTAATAAATGCAAGAGAAATATAAATACAAAAATAACACTAGTACACATTTGAAAACTTGTCGATCGATTTTTACAAACTAGTTGATGATTCTAAATAATTTGAGTGCGCTGATCTCAAAAATGTAGTTAGTTTTTCCCTATCACGTATGGTTTTCTTACCACAGGGTGTGTCATAAATCCCCCATTTATCCCCAAATGTGAACCATCTTATCGAGACCAACATTGGATTGCACATGCTAAACCATAAATTTTGTTGTTATAGACTACAGTAACGCTTACATAATAATGTAGGGTAAATATATATAACAACCAGTCCCGTTCCCAGCAAAATACTCTCTCCCCTTTCATTAATGGGTGGTTAACATTTGGGGACAGATGAGGTACTACAACACCCCTTGTAGCACGAAATCTTTAGGTGATAGAGTAAAACCTAATTAAAGCAGAATTAAATAGCTCCTAGCTCTTGGACAAGCGTATTGCTTGTTTATGAAAGAATAAAAAAATAACTGAAAGAAACAAAATATATTTACCTTCTTTACTTGCAAACATTTCAGGACTTATTCCAAAGACTTAAGACTAAGAAGGTAGATCTGACTAATGACGACTAAACCGGTGCTTCTTTGATGTTTTCTTATGCTGTGCGTTAGGCTGATGTCGTTGCAGACACCAGCAGTAATCCGCCATCATATTTGTATGCCATTTTCCTTGATATCTTCTTTCCATGGTTTTGATGTCCTGGTGAAATCGTTCCCCTTGCTCCTCACTGACATCTCCGAGATTTTCGGGAAAACGGTCAAGATGCGAAAATAAGAAGTGAACTTTCAGGCTCATGTTGCAGCCTAAGGCGCAAAACTTTTTAAGCATATTTTCCACCAGTCTTTCATAATTTTGGCTTTTGTAGTTTCCCAAGAAGTTTTCAACAACATCTTTGAAACTAAGCCATACTTCTTTTTCTTTATTGGTCATTGTGTTCAGGAAATGATCGTCTGTCAATAACTTTCTAATCTGAGGACCTATAAAAACACCTTTCTTTATTTTCTCGTAGCTAATCTTTGGATATTTTGAACAAATGTACTTGAAACACTCACCTTCTCTATTCAATGCTTTGACATACTGCTTCATCAAGCCTAACTTAATGTGCAAGGGTGGTAGGAGGATTTTATTTGGTTCAACTAGATGTTCATGTAAAATGTTCTTTGATCCTGTGGTAAGATTCTCTCTAGGAGGCCAAGTTTTCCTCTTCCAGTGCTGGTCACGTGCTCGACTATCCCATTCGCAGATGAAACATGGCATCTTAGTGTATCCTGATTGCTGCCCAAGTAACATGCAAAGGACTTTGAGATCCCCACACAATATCCATCTGTGATTTTGATACTGAATTTTTTCCAGAAGCAGTTTCATGTTATCATAGGTCTCTTTTAAATGAGTACAATGGGCCACTGGGATTGATGCATATTTGTTACCGTTGTGCAGTAACACTCCTTTTAGACTGGTTTTAGAGGAATCTATAAACAACCTCCAGTAACTGGTTTGGTATTCGATGCCTAGCTTGCACACTAATCCTGTGATGTCCTTGCAAAATACCAAGGGACCATCTTCTTCGAAAAAAGACACGAAGTCTTTCTCACGATTTCTGTACCAAGCGAAGTATGTGTCGGATGCCAATAAATTGTTCTCCTGCAATCTAGACTCCAAAAGTTCTGCAGAGTCCTTAGGAAGATTCAAATCCCTGACTAAGTCATTTAGTTCGGCTTGGGTTAATGGTTTAGGAAGATCTCGGTCAGCTGTTGGCTGTTCATAAACATCATCATTGTCTGGATTTGGAGCTGAATCAGAATCTGAATTGTATTGATCCAGACTGTCGGGTGGGCAGTGAATAGGAACTTCTGGACCATGGGGTACCGGCCTTATTGCAGATGGAAGACTTGGGTATTGAAGGCTCTCTTTATTCTTTGCATTATAACCTTTAACATTGCAAGAACAGAAGTAGCAGTCGTCGGTATGGTTTCTAGGCTCGCGCCATACCATAGGGATCCCAAATGACAAACTTTTCTTTTTACATTTGCTCCAATTCCTTAATGCCGCAACACACGTAAGACAAACCTTGTGTGGAGCCCAACTTTTGTCTTGATCTCCTAATTTAATTCTAAAATAAGCATGATAAGCTCTCTTAATGAAGGTCGTTACATTTGTCCTTTGTTTTACAACAACATACCGACCACAAATATAACAAAATATGTCTGGACTATGGGTACATCCTCTAGAAGCCATTATTAAAATTTTAAAGACATAATGTTAGAATTATCTATCTGAAAAATATGAAAAAACGAAATTAATTAAAGATAAAAACGGTAAAAATTACAAAACGCCCCAAAATTGTTTTGCTAATAACTTTAAAACTGTGGGTGATAGAAAAAACTGGTAGCATTTTTGAATTCAGCGCAGCGAACTGCTTCAGAATCACAACTCAAAATAAAGAAATCGATTTTCATGCAGACCGGTGTAATTAATAAAACTGTCTTGAAGTGAAAGACAATAATGAAAAATTAATCAAGTAAGTTATTAACAACGGAATTGTACTGTAGGTGGAGAGTATGATATATCTGAAGATGTTGTCTACATCAAGAAAGCAGGGTGATTGGCTGAATGCAAATGCATATAAATTTCACAATAAGCAAATTTATAAATTAGAAAGTTAGTTAAAGCTATTCATCATAGTTTATAACGAAAGACATCCCAGATGGACTCTTTCACTTCAGACCTGTTACCATCATCAAATTACAAAAACAGTCGAAATATTATCTACTGAAACGAGTAAAATTGACTCTGTCGAATGATTGCAGGACAACTAAATGTAAAATTGAAAGGTAATGACTGTGGAAATCACACGCGACAGAGTGCAACATAAAAGATACGTATGTTGCTCGTAAGTATACACAATTTAAAGCAAAATTACTTTCTCAGTACAGTTCTGTACCTGAAAGAAATCAGAGAAGAAACGGAAGCATACTTTATATACCTAAGTAAAACGTATCTTAACTTTTTTTTAGACAGGAATTAGGGGCCAAGTGCAAACACTCGCGGAAACAAACCCCCCCCTCTCCCGCCAATAGAAGGAGAAGAAGAGAGCCGAAATCAAGGTCCAATGTTTTCGAGATGCCTGGACACTGCTGACACTCTGCGTTTGAAGACAGACAGGGAGAAATATTGGCAAGCAAACTGAAATTTCTGAACACTGTACAGTTGGGAAGGAAATTAAAATGTTGTTTTTTGTTCTTGAGGTTGTTCAACCGCCTTCGTAACATCTAAAGTTATATGACGGAGGGGATCTAAAGCTTCTCCCCACCAAGGGAAACTCAGGGAGGCATTAGTGAAGTTAAGTGACAGTGGGTCGAGGTAGTAGTTGGAAGGGAAATTGTCCACTGTGCTGTAGTTCCTCTCCGTCATATGACCTTAAATGTTTTGAAGGAGGTTAAACAAATCCAGCATTCATTTCTGCTTACATTATATATTCTGTACGTTTATCAAGACAAAGGAGGGAACGAAGAAACATAGAAATAAGCAAGAATGTTGCTGTCACTTACGTCAGGAAGTGTTGAAAGGTACAATTGCGCTCATTATTCGTAGGACACTCTTGAGAACAGATAGCGACACCTGGCATATATTTGTTGTGTATACTACAAACTGTTGTAACATTTTATGAATGAATCTGAGGTTTAGCGCTGATTGGTTCGCTGACTCATTGCCAAATGTCTTTAGAACATAATTATTTCCATTCATCACTCTGGTTTACATATGTATTACTAAGGAAACATAAATGAATAATTAAATATAAATCCAAGATGGGGATATACATTAACAATGAAGTGAATAAAAAATGGTCTTGTAAAAATTAAAAAAAAACCTTCGGACATGATGACAGTGTTCGTGGTATTGGCAAGCCTGTCATCCTGAACGAACAGAACCGTTGGTAGGTATTATTGAGCCCTGAGCAAATTCTAAATTGATTCATTTATTTATTTAAATTTAATATTGAACATAGATCCAGATATTATTTTGTTATAACAAAGACAGAGCAAAAACCTGATATATAAATATAATTACATATATAGGCGGTTTATGAGTGAAAAAACAATGTTTTGTTGCATATTAAATTTTAATAACATTAGCCTATAACTAGAGCACGGATGTTCAGGCAAAATGCCACAAATGCATTTTTTTTGGCCTATTTCTGTGTTTACAGAAAAAAGTGCCTTTTTCGTCATAAAGTGCCTAATTTGCCTTTTTTCCATTATTTTCTAGTATTATTCCATTAGAGTCCTAAAATAGTCCTATCAGTTTCTGTTATATATATATATATATATATATATATATATATATATATATATATATATATATATATATATCTTTTAAATGTTCTGTGCGATGATTCTTCATTTCACGAAGGTCAAGTTTGGATATATAACAGAAACTGAGTGCGCATAATAGTATTATTTTTTATTAAACATGTTTTGAAATTTAAATACTTGTCATTGTTGTGTAACCAACATTTTTCAATACCTACTGTTTTGTTTACTATAATGGCGTTGTAGTATGTATTATTTATACGTGTGTAATGGTATTATTCTATATTAAACTTTATTTTTGGAAATGAAATCATTGTTACAGTATTATGTGTAACTAATATTTGCATTGCCTACTGTTTTGTTCACTAAGGGCGTTGTAAAATGTATTATGCGTATATAAAAGTATTATTCTGGATTAAACGTGTTTTGAAAGTAAATTTATAAATGCTTTTTTTTTTTTACTGCCTATTTTGAGTGTTTATTTTGCCTATCTGCCTGCCTTTTTGTGAGGGTTTTTAGTGACTAAATATCCGGGCTCTAATTATAACATGACCAGATTAATGGGTTTGATGGATGGATTGATAGGTTTCATATGTCACTGCTTAGAATATCTTCCAATTCACAAATGGACGACAACTGAATGGATACAACTGGTTTGGCATTGTTACATACGGAGCAAATGCTATTTCTAGATCAGCAACACTGATATAGTAATAAACAGTCACTGAAAGAAGTATTATTTAGAAACGAAGAATGTTTTTTATTGAGGCAGCACCATAATTGCATATAATTGTTTTGTATTAATAAGTTCCATGTTACAATTTAAGTGTTGAACCACTGCAGCTGACTCTTGGCGGTCTCTCACTCAAAGGAGAGAATTACAGAAAATAAAACTGTTACAGTAATTCATATCAATAAACATAGAGCCATTTCAACAATGATATTTGAAAATTTTGCAAAGGTGTTTCAAAATGATAATTACCATTGTATTTGAGATATATTTTATACCTTGTTACTGTATAAGACTAGTAAACATTGTGTTCATAAAGATAAACGATTGATATGATCGTGATCCCCCAGGCACGTTCTGTAACGTTAGACCAGGCACCCCCTAAGATGTTATGTAACACTTCCCCCACCCCACACTCCAGACCACACGTTACGGAACGTTTCAGGGGGGGGGGGGGGTCAGGTTTTAGCAATAATAGCGTTACGCAATTTTTAAACGGTGCCTTACCTGTATGTCAATGTTATATGTTCTTGGACTCGGTTGTCCCCCCTCCACCCCACCTTCCCCCAGTTGGGGTACCTTGACTATCGCTGCGGCGTTGCCACATGTATGGAGTCGCCTGTGAGGCGAGGAACATTACATATGCGGGCAACTGTACATGGCAGTACATTTCAGTAAATGTTAACTTCTTACGTCGGTTTCCTTTAAGGATAAGGGACTATTCCACTGTAGCGCACTCTTTTAGCTCCATTTAGCTTTTCTTGACACAATTATTATAGATTTGGGTTCATTCTCTACAAATAGTTTTTTTTAACTAAATGTTGGAATGTTGAAATTAAAAGTAGTTTAACGTTAAAAGGAACGCATATTTCAGATTTGAAGAGCCACATAATCTGTCAGATGAAAATGAATGCAAGTTATTATTAGAGAAGGTAAACGCAACGATGACCTATATATAGTGAACCGAACCAAATTAAATCGATTCCGAAGGAATTCTACTATACTAATGATAATGATAAGCTTTATTAGCAGGATACAAATCTCATAACATAGTACAGTATTATTGAGAGATAATAAACGATAAGATAAATCAAACAATCATAAATTTAAAAACAAACAAACTAAAAATTATGATTAAAGAAAATAAACATTGGACACGTCCTGAAACAAGTAATAAAAAATTACATTAATGCTGTTTCTTGGCAGGAGACAGATCTCCCAACCTAAAAAGGTACAGTATTCATCAAGGTAATCAACGATACACCTAATTAAACACTAACTTTAAAAACAAAACGAAAAGGACTTCGGTAATAAAGAAATAACAATGATACACGTAAGGAGAGGAGAAATAATGAAAAAAATAGTAATAGCTGTTTCATACAAATAAAAAGTACACGTAATGGGATGGCTAATGCAGGAGTTAAGTGGAGCTATAGACACACACTTTCATACCAAGAGGTCCACGGTCAAGAAGACAAAGCAGGACTGATGAATAGCTTGAACAATTATGTTAGGAATAAAAAAGTAGCAAGTAGCTTAGCAGACTATTGGCGAAAACAACAAACAAATTTATGTGACTTACAAATGACGAAATTTTAAACAAGTTCTTCTCTTCCGTGTTTACTAACAAAAATTTGAACGATATTCTCGTTCCCGTAACCACGGCCAATGCCGATCACCTGAAGTTTCGCGACTCTACCATTAGTGAAAGTGAAGTTCTCTCGGGCATAGGTAAAATTAATCCCAATAGAACTGCAGGTCTAGATAAGCTCTAACCTATCTGAGACGGGAATTTTCATCAAGATGTGGGAAATTCTTCCGTCGACCAAGTGCCCTCAGGTGACAATAGTATTTTCATCAAATTTCGATGCTTGATGAAATACTTTTCTTGACTCTGATTCCTTGAAAATAATTTAATCGAAGTGGGTGGCGCCATCTATTTAAGGATGTTAATTAAATTCCATTTCAGTTTATTTTCATTAACCGAGCGTAAATGCATGCATATTATTTTTATCTTTATGAATAGTATTTTTATTTAAGTTTTCAGATTAAATACACAAGAAATAAATTTACCTTACCTGGGTGGGATTCAAACCGATTTGAGTTTTGTGAGCGGCCGCCATGTTACTCACTCGGCCATGAGACTTTATGATATACTGAAAGAGTTTTGTATATATTTCCTTTCGCATTAGCTTCAGTATACAATATGTATTTTAATACGTGTATTTTTTCTGTATATATATATATATATATATAATATATATATATATATATATATATACCAGTATATAGAAAAACCGAACACAGAAATTAGAAACTCATTAAATGTTGTATACACAAATATTTAAGGCCTCTACACGGACCATGCAGGCTGCAAATTACAATACTTACAGAATTTATCTACCGAAGCCAGCACAGATATATGCATAACGGAAACACACTTACATAAATGCGAAAAAGGGTGAAAACTGCATCGAGGATACTGAAATAGCATTGCTGGACTACAACATACACAGAGCAGATAGAGTGGCTAGACGAGGGGGAGGGTGTTGCATCTACGTGAAAAACACATACACATGTGAAGTGAAGGTAAATAAATCAAAGAGCACAGTCGAAATTATTATATTAGAAGTAAAAGAACTGAATCTAACCATTATAAACATCTACAGACCACCAAACATCACAAAAAGTGAATTCCAATTTGCTACAAATGAAATAGAAAACATATTAAAATTACTTGAAACTCCAGCAACAAATATTCAAATTTTCGGAGATTTTAATTTCCCATTCATTACATGGAAGAAAAATGACGAGTGTTTCATGGCAACATTACAAAAAATGATAGAACCCAAGCAACAATGCTATTAGATATTATGAAACATTATGCCCTTACCCAGCCACAAGAAAAGCCACAAGAAAAGAGAACGTTTTGGATTTAATCTTGACAAATAACAACGAGATAATAATAAATAAAAAAAGTAATGCACACAAAGTTCTCCGACCATAACCTCATCGATATACAATTGAAGTTAGCACCCAGAGGTCCGAAAACGCATCCTAGAGAGTCAGAAGGAATATTTGAAGGCTTAAACATAAATTCAAAGAAAGTAAATTGGGAAAAGTAAATAAAGATTTAAAGGAAGTAAATTGGGAATTGCTACTTCACGAGAAGACTCCATAAGAAATACTATATATACTAGAGACTGAAACCAAACCTATAATACTGAAACATATTCCAGAGAGAAAGAAAAGAAAACGTAGCAAGCTCGAGAGGAAAATCAGAACACTATTCAGGCAACGAAGACAAACCGTAAAACATCTCCACAGATTGCAGAACTGATACAAAGATACTCAAACTAGAGAGGAACCTTGGCGAAATAGAAATGGACCTAAAGCAAACATTCATATATAAGACAAACGAGGATGAAAACAAGGTAGCAGAAAACATAACAAATAACCCAAAATACTTCTACACGTTTGCGAAAAGGAAAATGCAGTGTAAGGAGAGTATTTATTGGTCCGTTGATAGACGGGGAGGCCAAATACACAAATAAGCAAACTGCTTAGGGAACAATTTAACTGTGTTTAGCACCCCTAAACCCGAGACGAAAGTAGGAAACTAAGACGAGAATTTTTCGACATTGATATGTAATATATACGGACTTTGCTAAAGCCTTCGATAAATGTGACCATGGAATGAAAGCACACAAACTTAAGAATACAGGAATTACTGGAAAGCTAGGAAGATGGATATTTAATTTCTTGACGGAAAGAACACAGAGAATGGTGGTAAACGGAGTTAAATCAGAAGTCTCGGAAGTCGTGAGCTCTGTCCCACAAGGGACAGTATTAGCTCCCTTGCTGTTCATAATAATGATTGCAAATATTGATGCAGATATTAAGGACAGTATTGTATCATGTTTCGCAGATGACACAAAGATATGTAAGGAAATCGTGAACGAAGGTGACAGTTCAACGAAGAAAAATTCCAACTTCTATGATATGGTAATAGCAAGGAGCTGCAGAATAAAAGGTACAAAACTCTGCAAGACAAACAGATAAAACCAAATCCACAAGTCAGGGATCTGGGAGTAATAATGTCGTCGGATACAGAATTCAGAGAGCAATACAACATCAAAATTACAACGGCTAGAAAAATAATGGGAATCATCTGGAGGAGCTTCCGTAGCAGAAAAGCAAACATCATACTCAAATTATGGAAGAGCATACTCCTACCAATAACTGAGTATTGATCAGTACTCACAGTAGCATGGCCTCAAAAAGGTAAAGATCATTTGCAATGTTGATCAAATGAGTGCCAGTGTCAAACCCGCTCCTCCCCAGGGTGCAAAAAAAGAAAGGAAAAAAAGGGGGAATCTCCCCAGCTGCAACAAGCTTTGGGGGAGAAGTTGGGATGTCTTTACCCCACAAAGGGGTATACCTAACTTAAGAGAGAGAGGAGAGAGAGAGAGAAGACAGCATCCTTCACCTGGAAGATCCAGGTGCATAATAAGATTTCCTGACAGCATCAGTTGGCTATGAAGGTCATAATCAGCCAGTTGGCTTAATCCGCCATTTGGCAGCTGGCTTAATCCGCCACTTGTCTTAGAAGACTTAGAAGGCATAAATGGCTTGTATATATTAATAAGCTTCGAGCGAATTAAAAGCGCTCACAAACGCACATACACTCCCCGACTATATATACGCTCATAGATCCCCTATTAGCACACACACACACACACGCACACACATACAACGTATATAAACAGAAGCATGTAAAGTCCCAATAGCAAAATATATTCGTTTAAGTATAGACTTTTAGGAGCTTATCCCATGAACACCACATAGCCGAGATGAGGGCTACAACCAATCGTCTAGACCTTAAGACCTCTCAGCAGTAACACAGTATTACACAGCCACCGTACCTACGACATTACTTACCAACACCTGACCAAAGCCGTCTTACCCACGGCTTTTACTTACCCGCTCCTGATAGACCAACAAAGTTCTCTAAATACGAACCAAATAATATACAAAGCTATTAAACATAGACAAATACGTTTATGCGACCAGGGGGATATACCAACAAGGTCTTAAACAAAGGACAAAACTACCATTGAACTTCTCATGGTAGAAAGCCAAAACGACACCAATTTGACGCTTGGTGGGCGATCTTTTAAACAAAAAATCGAATATGATAAACTAAGTTTAATACAAAAACAAATTTTCACCTTAATATACAGATTTATCCTTAAACTATAACATAAAAAGCATTAATATGATTTTTAAAACAAAATAGATTCTATTTCGGGGTAACTTATTCATTTTTCCTCTTTTACTCAATTATTTTGTTTCTAGGTTATTAAATACAAATTTAACTTTAAGACACAATTATATCCTTAAACGATAACATAAAAAAACGTTAATATAATTTTTAAAACAAAATAGATTCTTTTTCGGGGTAACTTATTCATTTTTCCTCTTTTCTCCAATTATTTTGTTTCTATGTTATTAAATACAAATTTATTTTCAAGACACAATTATATCCTTAAACTATAACATGAAAAACGTTAATATAATTTTTAAAACAAAATAGGGTTAATATTCGTCTTTCACTCACTCACGCGCGGTTAAAACAGTACACTATATTGAATTGCCATCAAAACTAAGAAAATATATATCTTATGTTGTGCAAATTTGTTCATATGTACTTTTTTTAATAAAATATATTTCCTGTTTTGGCTATAATGTACTTTTCCATAAAATATTTTTTCTGATTAGGCTATTTTTTCGCTACTCTGTGACTTAATTAGTTTGTTGGTTTTTGTTCTGGCTATTGTGTTTTCTAATTGGATTCAGTTTGGTGGTTTTTGTGATAGAATTATGACGTGCCGTTCGTGTGATTTCGACTTTGAGAACTTGATTCGTCATGTGCCCTAGATGAAGACAAAGGATTGGATGTTTTTTTCAATTACGGCGTTATTCTCTCATCCTTAACTTGCCCGAAATGTGACAGTGAGTGCCTAATACGAAAAGATCAGAACATTTTTAGGTGAAATAGCCTATATTAACCTGTTAGGTTAACTGAATGCTCGGTTAGGTTAATTGAATACCAGGTTAGGTCAACTGAATGCATGGTTAGGTAACTGAATGCCCGGTTAGGTCAACTGTACGCCCTTGATGATTGGTTAGGTTAACCCTTTAAAGCCTACTGGGTCGAATACGTACAGTTTCAAATACACACATTTAGACTTAACCCTCCAAAAAAGTTCAGCGTTAAAGGGTTAAGTCGTGATATTTTCGTTAGTTTAAACGAAAATGACGAGAGCAAACTTTTCTGATTAATTTTGAGGTGTTTTGTACGAAGCTGCCATCCGTTTCCTGTGCAAATGCGTAGTTTTTGAGATGACGATATCTCGAAAACTATGCATTCGCACAGGAAACGGATGGCAGATTCGTGCAAAACACCTCAAAATTGACCAGAAAAGTTTGTTCTCATCATAAAAACAGACAGGGTGCAAAAACGAATAAGTACCCAAAACAGATTCTATTTCGGGGTAACTTATTAATTTTTCCTCTTTTACTCAATTATTTTGTTTCTAGGTTATTAAATACAAATTTACCTTTAAGACAATTATATCCTTAAGCTATAACAAAAAAGGTTAATATAATTTTTAAAACAAAATAGATTCTATTTTGGGAATTATTCAAACCAACGAGTTATTTAAAACAAATTCCGTCTTAATATACAAATATATCCTTTGTTTATATATATATCCCCTTCAACCCAGTTACGCCTTAATATCGTTTATATATACACACACACACACACACATATATATATATATATATATAATATATATATATATATATAATATATATACACTTTACCTTATCTTATGAACCTTATGTTGTTTCGTGCGTTGGTCTCTCTTCACACGGAGGTCAAGCTGGTGGCCCCGCCTCTAGGTCTGGTTTGGTGGAGGAGCGAGTTGCTTTCTTGCGCTCTCCACCGTACATAGCCAGGCACGCCCGGCTCATCTGGTACCGTCCTGAGCCAGGCATCCAGTCTTCTCTTGAAGACTTCAACTTTGACCCCCGTTACGTTTCTGAGGACCTTTGGAAGCTGGTTGAAAAGTCTTGGCCCTCTGACAACCCAGCTATTTTCCTTCAGAGTTGAGGAGGTCCCTTTTCGGGCCTTTAATTTGGGAACATTACACATTCTGCCTTTCCTATTTTCCGGTGTTGTTTGAATGGTAATTGGGTTTAGTTTTAGGTTTGGTACCAGTTTTTCGATCATTTCCCATATGTAGATTATGGTGTACCTCTCTCTTCTTCTTTCCAGTGAGTACAGATTTAGTTTACGTAGTCTTTCCCAGTAGTTAAGTTCTTTGCAGCCATCAATCTTGGCTGTGAAATGCCTTTGCGTTTCTTCTAGTTTATTAGTTTCTTCCTGTTTATATGGGGATGTCAAAACTAAGCAGTATTCAAGTTTTGGTATAATCAGTGTTTTTAGCAGGGGAATCATTACTGCCCTGTCCCTTCTCTTGAACGTTCTTAGTACCTGTCCGGCGACTCTTTTTGCTTTATTTATCACTACCTGATTTTGTGTTTCGAATTTCGCATCATCTGTCATTGGTGTCCCCAGATCGATCGCTTTCGTGCTTCTCTGAATTTGCTGTCTATCTGGAGTATAATATGCAGTCTGTTTAAGTTCTTCTTTTCTACCATATCTCAAGAGCTGAAATTTCTCGGTGTTAAATGTCATGTTGTTGTCTTCTGACCATTTGTATATTTTGTTCGTGTCCCTCTGCAAGGCCTCCACGTCATATACATCGCTGATTTTTCTGCTGATCTTTGTATCGTCTGCAAAGGATGTTACTATACTGTTGCTGTTTACTCCGCTGTCTATGTTTGTTGCATGATAATGAGCAGGAGTGGGGCCAGTACTGTCCCTTGTGGTACTGAGCTGCGTACTTCCGATTCTGATAATGACATACCTTGAATTTTGACGACCTGCAGACGTTCTCTGAAGAAGTTGTAGATCCATTTTCCCACTTTGCCTGTTATTCTCATATATTTCATTTTATGTTCTACTATACCATGGTCACATTTGTCGAAAGCTTTAGCAAAATCTGTGTATATAACATCGTAGTTGTCATTGCCTTCCAATGCATCTAGGATATTGTTATAGTGTTCTATTAGTGGTGATAGGCATTATCTACCTGATCGGAATCCATGCATCATCCATCATAAATTTTCTCTCTAACTATTCTTTCAAATACTTTGGTGAGGTGGGACGTCAATGACACTGGTCTATAGTTCTTTGCTTGCGATCTGTCCCCTCCTTTATATATAGGAACAATGTTTGCTGTTTTCAAGATGCTCGGTATTTCCCCAGTGTCTAGGGATCTTCTCCATATCCAGTATTTCATTTTTACAGTTTTTAATCAATAATGGGTTCCAATTGTCCGGACGCGCAGCAGAATGTGGTTTCATTTGTCCTATAGCTCTCGCTACATCTTCTGGGGTAAAATCAAAGTCTGTTATATACTCTCCTTGCAATTCCTCTTCAAAGAATGCATTTATGTCAGGTATCGCTTTGTCACTTTTTAGGGTACTGAAAACTGATTCATATTGAGCTCTCAATGTATCAGATATTTCTTTTGGATCGTCGGTTAGGTCATTATTTCTCGTCCTTAATGGCCCAAGAGCGGCGCGCGTTTTTGTTTTCCTTTTTGCATAATTTTAGAAGTATTTTCGATTTTCCTTTATTGCTTCTACCGGCCTTTTCCGCTTCCGTCTCTGTATGGTCCTTAATCAGGGATTGTATTTCCCTATCGATACCCTCCAGCTTTTCTTTTATTGCTTTCCTGTCATTATCTCCGCAGTTGCCTCACTTCGCCTCCACTCTCTTTCTTTTGCGGAATAGCTTCTCTTTTGCCTCTCTATCCAGCTCCTCTTTCGTTTTGGCTGTGATTTCGGAGCATATTTTTTTATAATTCTCAGCGTTTTTCTTCCAAGGTTGTTAGCATTTCTTCAGTTGTTTTACTCTTGAAAATTGTTTTCCATTCTATTTGGGCTATGTGCGATCTGATTGCTTCCCAATTTATAGTCTTGGAGTTTAAGTTAAAGGCCCCGAATTTACTTCTTTCCTCAATATGTGTATTGTCTTTTAATGCTGTCGTCATATTTGTTGATATCTCGATTAAGTTTTGGTCTGAGATAATGGTTGGGGTTATTTTTATATCAGTAATCAATTCGTGTTATTCGTGAATACCAGATCCAGGCAGTTATTTTTTCTGTATTTTCCATCATCTCCTGTGTCAGCATAAACTCATTTGTGAGAGCCATCAACATTTTTGCTTGCTCCTGGTCTTTTCTTGTGCCCCCCTTGTCCTGGTGAATATATCTATTCCTATCCACCTTTTTGTATTTTATAAATGGGAAGTTAAAGTCTTTATTAGCTTTCTGATGTAATCAATGGCCTCCGAGAATTTTTCGGTTGGAGTGCTTGGAGGTCTATAGATGACTATTACTATCACGTTTAGTTTTTCTATTTTCATTGCTAGGAGTTCCACATAGCTGTTTGATTTACTTATTATCATCTCTGTCATATGACCTTCATGTACGTATATAGCACAGCCACCTTTACGTCTCGTCGTTCTATCCGCTCTTAGTAAGTTGAAGCCCTCTATATTTATCTCTTTCTTATCAATACAATGTTCGCAGTTTTCACAATTTCCTTGCCAATCCTTAAGATGAGTTTCTGTGAGGCATGCGATGTCCGCACTTGTCCATAAATCCTTTCAGGTACGAAACCCTAGTGAGTGATTGGTTTGGTCTTACTCCTTGAATATTAGCCAGGACAATTTTTATGTTCTCTGTTTTTCGTTGCCCTTTGTGCATTTCAAGTTCGTTTTCCTTCGATATCGCTTGATTCGTTGCCCTATGATCCTCCGAGAGAGATCCGTTTCCGTCTACTTGTACTGGTAGCTTCTTGCCCGGTATCGGTTTGGCTCGGGGGTTTCCAGCTGTGTCAACTGCATGTGGATGATATTTAGCATCCGTAACGTGTCCGCGATGTTGAAAAATTTTTCTTGTTCGCTTATTGTGTTCCTATTGTTGTTCCTAGTGTTATTGTTATTCCTATTGTCATTTAAACTTTTTCCTTTGTTCTTTGAGTCCGTCGGGAGATGTTGATAGTAGCATGTTTTCCAGAATTTGCAGGTTCCATATTTTGCGTAAGTCCTGCAAATATATACATTGTCCTCTTTTAAATCTGCACTTATCTTTTATATATTATCTGCATATAATTCCTTCCCCATATTTACTCGTGGCCTTTGTTTTTTGCTCCTTATTGTGAGACAGCATCACTCCATTTTCTTGATTGCCCTCTAGTCTTGTCCTATTTGTGCTATTTGTGCTAGTTGTGTTTGTGTCCTTCGTTGCCCTTATGCTATGTGTTGTCTTTACACCCTTTGTCGCCTGCGTGTTTTCGGCCTCGTTTTGTGACGGTATTTGATTTTTTCTATTTCGTCTTTCTCCGTTTCTTCTGTTTTCCACTGTTCTTTGTTCCCCTTTCCTCTTTCATTTTCTTCTCGTAGTCTCTTTCCTGGGTGTATATATATATATATATACACACACCCAGGAAAGCATTTGTTGGATAATAAAACACTACATCATTCTGTTTATTTAGACGAGTTAATGTAAATAGTTCATGAAATATATAGAAAATAAATGCTGTATACATTCAAAATCGGGTTTGTTCGAACATGAATGATTCATGTGAATACTTGTGCCCCATTATACTGGCCAACCGTTTAGAGAATTTTTCCGACACATGAAGTAATATCGGCTTTAATGTTTTATGATTCCCCACAATGCGCACCAGGCATTTTTGCTCAGGGTGATTTTCACAAACTAAACACATTTTATTTACACTCCGGCGCACTATGTGAGAGAAACATGTGCCCATATTTTACCTTTTTGCCTAGCAAGCGATACTCGTCTCTAAATTCTATTAATAACTCACACAGACCTTTAGCCACAACCTCACTGCGAACCTCATCATGATATATATGAATGTAGTGGTAAAAGTAGTTGAGATTGTCCATTATGACAAGATTTACATTCTCAGCCGCAAGGTACGCGTACTCGCTATGATAAAGCATGACATAATACCTCTTGTCACACCACTCATCAACAAGACTCACTAACCATACCCATTGCTTCTCTTCTCTACGTGTTGTTTCTTTCACTTCACGGCATATGTAAGCTTTTATACAGTTTAGTCCTACAACATAGTCCATTACATCGTTTGTGCCTTGAAATCCTACATTGCTCTTGCCAGAATAGTCGTAGAGTATTTGAACCTCTTGTTCCTCAAACTTCGTACGGTTCACTGTAGCCTTAAAAGCCTCAAAGGAGGGAGGAATAGGGATTCTTTGAGTGTTCACCACATCTTCAGACTTTATCGAATACCACTTCATAAACGTCGAGCACGCAATATTAAAGGTAGCCATCATTATTTTTCGTCTCGGTGGAATTTGTTCAAATACACGTCTGAGATCCAGGGCTTGCAGCGGTCATCTGAGCACACAGGGGTAGAGATATGTCCAGGTAGTAGCAGGAGTCAGGTGACCTTTGATCGATCATACAGGGGGCGGAGCTTCGGACTTTTCCTATACATACGCTACTATTTAATTATTTGGAGAGCTGTTACCCAATGAAGTTTAATTGACTTCTGCTACAACCTTTATTCCTTAATGTGTGTAGGGGGTTAATTAAATATATGAAATAACTTTGTTTACCATACCAAATACACTTAAAATATATATATATATATATATATATATATATATATATATATATATATATATATATATATATATATTAGTGTATTCCAGGCTTTAATTAAAAGCCGCTGTACCGCTTAGAAGATTAATCCATAAATTGAAATCTTACAACATTAAAGGAAATATACTGAACTGGATTGAACATTTTCTGACTGATAGGCGCCAATATGAGTGTCTGTTATTGGTTCTAAGTCATCATGGGAAAAAGTACGCAGTGGAGTGCCTCAAGGATCAGTTCTAGGGCCAAACCTCTTCATATTGTATATATACGATCTACCAAGTAATATAAGTTCTCATTGTAAAATCTTTGCTGATGACACTAAAGTATACAACTCCGTTAAAACCGAGGAACCATCTCTTCGACTAACAAATGACGGCAAATGTAAAGCTATACACTCAGGAATTAATAATAACAGAAACACATACTATATGAATGGAACCCAATTGTCCGTGACTGAAATTGAGAAAGACCTGGGCGTTACAGTAACTTCAGATCCTAAAGTACACAAACATTTCTCACAAATAGTAAAGAAAGCCCCCCAAGTTGTAAGTATAATAAGATCAACTTTTGAATACTTAAACTCAAATACATTTCTGATTTTATATAAAAACTTTTGTAAGACCACATCCTGAATATGCAGTTCAGGCATGGTCACCCTACCTAAAGAAAGACATCGATGAACTAGAAAATATGCAGAGAAACTAAACTAGTCCCGGAACTAAAGAATTTAACTTATGAGGAGAGACTAAAGGAACTGAAACTTATCACACACACTGGAAGAAAGAAGATCAAGAGGAGATATAATAGACTTTCAAGATCATGAAAGGAATTGAAGATATCCTGCAAGTAATTTATTTACAATTAATCTAAGAAATGAATGCAAAATCAATAAGAAACTGTAATAAAGACAGAAAACATTTCTTCACACAAAGAGTGACTAATACTTGGAATGACATGATCGATTTTGATAATACTATCCTGATCGTGATTATTATTGGGGATGTTTAACCTCCTTCGCAACATCTAAGGTCATAAGACGGAGGGGATCGAACCACGGGTCGCTACATAATCTGGACGCGGAGGACGGTCTCCCATCCACCTGCTACCCAGACCCAATGTCGCTTAACTTCACTGATCTCCGGGAAGCGGTGTTACGACATTGGCCACGACGTAGCCCATCCTGATCGTGAACACAACAAATTCTTTAAAGAATAAATATGATAAATACATAAAACAAACTGCCAACTAAAATAGAAATGATAATTTAAACATCTTGAATGTATGCAGAGGCGAGCAAGATAGCTAAATTTGTGCTAAAATTTCCATTTTTTATATATCCAGCTGAAAGAAAACTGGCTGTTCAGTTTAGGGTAAGCCGTTTTTAGTGAGATTCTTTTTGTGCATGTATTTGAAATGTAGAGAAATTTTTTTTATAAAAAATCTTTCTAGTTCCACTCATGACTAGCATCTATTTTCGTTTCTACAATTAATACTTCTCGAATTTAGCATCTGTTCGCAACTTCCTATTTTTTCTCGTAATAGTCCGTTCTTTTCACTTTGCAGTGAATATTATATATAAGGAGATTTGGCGGTCACTCGACCAGAGGATGGGAAGTCCTTTAACCCCGTTTCTAACAACACTGTGCTCCTTGCCTGATTGCATTAGCTTTTAACTTGTCGTAGTACGTGGTCAACTCCCGCACTTTCTACTGAAGAGATCCTGGGCTCGAATGTTAGTGGAGTTAATTTTGCATAATGCAAAATCGTGCAAGAAGCAAACATGTCATAAAAGTTTATGAATCCAACGAAGGTATTTTCCGAGCTTTAGAAATGTAGGCCCTAAACAGGATTTATTGGGTTTATCATGCTTATTATTCCTATATAGCGTACTGCATCCTTTATTGTCGGCGTAGTTTATCCGCCTATATTATATATCCTTTAAGCAGGTATCTTGTATCTCATAACTAACGTGTGTGTATGTGTATATATATATATATATATATATATATATATATATATTACAGGGTGGGCCGTAAGTTTCCATACATAGGAAAAATTAAACGTTTGTTTTTATGTTTCAGATACCCTAAGAATATGCGTTTGACGAAAGAGCAACGAATTGAAATCATACTGATGGCTGGGTCGGGAAGCAGTCGCATGGTTGCAATGAACTTTAACAGACAACATGGAACGAACATCACACACGACACTGTGGCAAAACTTATTAACAAGTTTCAGAAAACTGGAAATGTTGCAGATCAACCGCGAAGTGTCCAAGACGTACAGCCACCGATGAAGACACAACAGCTACGATACTTACAGCGCTTACACGGAGTCCCAGAAAAAGTACACGACGGTTGTCTGCAGAAAGTGGTGTCAGCAGATCGAGTATCAGGCGCATTTTGAAAGCAAACAAATGGCATCCATACAAATTGAATATGGCACAGCATTTGAGTGAAGACGACCCGGATAGACGGATGGAATTCTGTGAATGGGCATTAACCAAAGTGAACGAGGATGCAAACTTTTCAACTAAGATCTTGTTTACTGATGAAGCAAATTTTTACGTCAATGGAGAGGTTAATCGGCAAAACATACGTTACTGGAGTAATGCTAACCCTAACTGGCTGAGTCCGACGAAGATGCAAGGTGCCGGTAAAGTGATGGTGTGGGCCGGGATATGGGGTGACAGAATTATTGGACCAATTTTTGTCAGTGGAAATCTTAATGCCGAAAGGTATCTTAACATGTTGCAAGAAGAGATTTTCCCATCCCTGCTAAACGAGGAAGGTAACTTCCCAGTTTACTTCCAGCAAGATGGAGCTCCACCTCATTATGGTCTTCACGTGCGTCGGTATTTGGATCAGCAGTTTCCGGATGCTTGGATTGGTCGGCGTGGTCCTGTGGAGTGGCCTCCCAGATCCCCAGATCTCACCCCCTTGATTTCTATCTTTGGGGGCACTTGAAGGCCATGGTGTATCAGGAAAAGATACGAGACATAAATCATCTAAAGGAACGTATCACCAACGCCATTACAAGCATAACGTCAACTGTGCTAATGCGTGTTCATCAACAGTGGGGAACACGTATTGAAATGTGTTTTCAAAACAATGGCAACCATGTAGAGCATATTATATAAATAAAAATGGTTGTCCATAAAAAAATGTTTATTTTTCCTATGTATGGAAACTTACGGCCCACCCTGTATATATATATATATATATATATAATATATATATATACACACACGACAACCGTTAAAACTTAATTTAGTTTACTGGAGGGCAAAATTATAATTTATAATGCATGTAAAAAGCCAATCGGGATGAAGGATTCGATTCTTCATAGAAGGGCCGAGGAATTCCTACATCCAGAGTTTCTTTGGTTTATTGTTCATAGTCCCAGGATTTTCTAGGAATTAAAAAAGGGTATAGGGAAGGAAATATATTTTTTTTTACTTAATGAAAGGGGATTTATTTCAGTAAAAAATGCCCTCAAGTAGTTTAATCAGTATCTCCGTAAGTAGGCTTAATGGCTTAAGGGTAGACGTAGCCTATTTAACCCACAGCTATTTACCACTATCATACCAGCCTACATATACTACTTGAGAAAATAAAAACTTTTAGCCTAAACAATGAAAATATATTGCAGCTAAGACGTTAGGTCTATCAGCATACATGGTAGAGTTGTATTATTTTGGTGTTATCCTTACAGAGAGTCTAACTTGTACAAGAGTAGGCCTTGGGTTTATGGGCTGTTAACAACAGTCCTATTTCAGCTTTGGCCTACCTTTCCTAACGTAAGACTGTAGATATTTATCCAACATTAGATGAACTGAGGTCTGAATAGACTTAAATTGGAACTAAAGACATTTAGGGCCTCTGTCAACCATTTATTAATTTTTTTTCACAAAATACAAGACTCCCTCTCTCTCTCTCTCTCTCTGTATATATATTATATATATATTAGTGTGGACCAAAATGGGGGGTAAATTATAAAGTTGAGGAAATCCTTGTTCCACATTAATGCCCTTGTTCCTTTGGACCAGATAGACATGTCAGCAAAATGTTGGTCAAATATGAGAATATTTAGGGGTCCCGAGATTTAATGACTTATAAAATTTTTCCAATGAATAGGCGCGCTTAGAACATCAATGATCAACTCAACTCTTGAGTTGCAACTTATGAAAAAATTTCTTCTTATTTAAGAAATTTTTGGTGTTAAGAGTACAAAAACAATCTTAGATCATTATTTCAGAGAAAATTATTAATAAGGAAAACAAAAATTTTGGATAAAATATATTATCCTTAATTGGTCAACTCTAAATTAAAGGCTTTGCCTAATTGGCTTGAACCTTTTAGTTATCCTTTTTATCTCCTAATTTAACTGGTTTATTTTACTATTTCAGAAATTTAATTTTTTAAACTAAAAATGGCTACTCGTTCTAAAACTAAAGTTTGGCTCATTGGCCATTTATATAAAGAATACTTTGTTGCCGCTTACCTACAAAACTGCAAGTTTTGCAAAAATATTTCTTCCATCAAAAAGAGGAAAAATTGGGACGAAGAAGATCCATTAATCTTTGCTTAGATGAAGTGATGACCTACTGGGAGAAAGCCAGGATTCCCACAATGCGTAGAGACAGTGCCATCCGAAAGATTGACTCTTTAATAAGCTGTTATGATAAATTGATGAAAAACAGAAAAAGGCCCGAGGAAAAATGCCGTATTGAAGAAGCTATGTTTAAAGATGAAATTAAGGCTGAAATTCTTGATATTGGTCACTCTAATGCCCTTTTGATGATGTCAAATGAAGAAGACAAGCTTTTCTACTTAAGCCAGCAAGAAGATCCTACACAAAGTAGCATGGGTACAGTAGACCAAATTCTTGCAAAAAGAGAGAAAAGAAGGCTTCATCGTGAAGAATTAGAGTGTGAAAGAGCCCTCAAAGAGCAGAAGCGATCTAAAAGATCATTCTTGCCTGCCAATAGAGATGATTTCACATCGTCATCATCATCATCACCATCAACTAATGACGACAACCTTGAAATGAATTTTCAAGGTCCCTCTGAAGAGCAATTTAAAAAGAAAATGTTGGCTCCTAAAAAGTCAAAGCCTATTGACAAAAATGTTGTAGCAGCCTATGATAGAATGAATCTTTCCAATCGAGATGCAGCTATGTCTTATGCTGTTGTTGCTCAGTCTTTGGGCCATAATTTGGAAAACATTACAGTGTCAAAATCTACTATGCTTCGAACTCGTCAAAAGTTACGCAAAGAAATAGCAACAGAATATCAAGAGCAAGCATTTTGTCCTGGAGAGCCTTTAGTTCTTCATTGGGATGGAAAAATGCTCCCAGAGATATCAGGTTAGTTTTTTTGTCTGATTAATTTAGCATATTTATATTTTATCTCTCAGGTGAAAAACTTAGTTGTGGGTCTGGTTTTCACACCTAGACAATGTGTTATTATCTGGTTGGTTTTAATTAAACATTTTGATAGCTAAATTTCTATTTAATTAGGTTACATTTCACTGTCTGAAGCTAGTTTTCACAATCTACACCATTTTACCTTCAAATTAAAATAAATCAAGTTCAAATTAAAATAAATCAAGTTTAATTTAAAATAAATCAAGTTTAATTTAAAATAAATCAAGTTTAATTTAAAATAACTCGTTTAAGTTAAAATTATATATTATACTGTATATATATAAATTATAATATATATAAATATATTAAATATAAAATAAAATATTAAATATATAATATAATATATATAAAATAAAATATTAAAAATAAATATATATAAATTATATATAAATTATATATTTTAACTTTTTCTTGCAGGCGAAGGAAGAACGGAAAGGATTGCAGTGTTAGTCAGTGGGAATGGTGAAGAGAAATTGCTGGGAATTCCTAAAGTCACTGCTGGCACGGGTACGGAGATGGCTCGTGTTTGCATTTCTCTCCTGCAAGAACATGATATGACCCAGAGAATTATTGGGCTGTCATTTGACACAACAGCATCCAATACCGGAATCCATGCTGGAGCTTGCACTAAAATTGAACAAGAACTTGGAAAAGAGCTTTTATATTTAGCCTGCAGACACCATATTTATGAGATTGTCCTATCTCAAGTCTTCCGGACTTCTATGGGCCATTCCTCTGAACCTGATATTCCAATCTTCAAAAGATTCAAAACTCAATGGGATTTTATGGATCATTCTCAAATCACAACTGCTGTTGATTCCCAAAGCTGCAGAATAATTGAAAGAGTTCAAGATTTAAAAAATCAAACAGTCTTAATCATGAAGGAGGCACTCAACTCTAAACAGCCAAGAGATGATTATAAAGAATTTTTTCAACTTGTTCTCTTGTTTTTTGGAGAAGAAAGCATTTCTAATACTCCCTTGAAGAGACCTGGAGCGTACCATCATGCAAGATGGATGGCAAAAGGAATTTATGCATTTAAGCTTTTTCTTCTCCAAAATCAATTTAAGATGACTAAAAAAGAACTTGATGCAATAACAAAAATTTGTTTATTTGTTGCATTGGTATACGCAAAATCTTGGGCAAAAGCTTCTCAACCAGAGGAAGCCCAAATGTTGATCTTAAATTTTTGCAAGATCTTGCAATAATGGAGGAAAATTCTTTGATATCATGTGTTATCAAGCAAGCCCAAAATGCCATTAAACGACATCTGTGGTACCTCTCAGAAACACTTTTGGATTAATCTTCTTTGACAAAAGCATATCCCTTGAAGAAAAGGAGCAAATGCGAAATAATATCAAAATGCCTCCAAGAAATAAGGGACTGAAACGTTTAGAAGCAAAGGTAACCCTAGCTTCTTTTAAAGAAAAAAGGATTTCTGATTTTGTTACTTCAAGGACTAAATCTCTTTTTGATGCTCTACATCTCAATTCTCTCTTCACTGAAAATTCTGCATCAACATGGGGAATAGATCCTGAGTACCAAAGAGGCTGTGCTAGAGTTCGTGCCCTTAGAGTGACAAATGACACAGCTGAGCGGGGTGTTGCATTGATTGAAAAATTTAATCAAGCAGTGACAACTAAAGAAGAGGACAAACAATACCTGCTCAAAACAGTTTTCAAGAATCGTAAAGAATTTCCAACAAAAAATAAAGCAGAACTTATGAAAATGAGGAAAAACTAATTTTTTCAGCATTAAAAGGAAAAGTGCAATTTTCTCGGGACCCCTAAAACTTGACGTAGAGGTTTCAAATTTTGTAATTTGATTAAGGTAAGCAAAAGGAATAACATTACTCATGTGGAACAAAGATTTTTAAATCTTCATTTTTTTGGTCCACACTAATATATATATATATATTTTTTTTTTCACTCCACTTTAGACCTACAGTTTAACGTGGAATCCGAACCACGCCCCATCAGCAGCCCAGCGTCTTAACCACTAGGCCACCTAGGGTACCCATTTATCTACCAACCACTTTCTTTATTGTGTGGAAGGATGAACAGCTGGGTTTTGCTGCGCGCCGGATGCCGTCGGGTCTCGAACCCGGGGCCGATGGATTGGATTCATAGTCAGCGACGCTAACCACTACATCACTGAGGCGCTATATATATATATTTGCAGGAATCTTTTTCAGATGCATTCGGTTCGACGTTAAGGATTGTTTGGTTTAAGAATTTATAGGTTTATACGTTTTTATTAATAACTGTACATAATTCGCAGTTGTCTCCGGCCAGCTGAAACAGGCCTACCTTCTTCTCAAAGACTTTTTTGGCAAATTAACTGATACATATAGCAAATTTAGTGCAATTGCCACAATAAATTAGTACGATAGTATTCTAAGCGAGGCTTAACGTAAGAATTATATAAATTACAGATGACTGCCCTACTTTTGTAGCTAACAGTTCTATTAATAATACTCAGCATTTTATTTTACCTATTTCTAGTCTCTAGGCTTTCTAGTGCCTATCCTGGCAAAGATGTTAAACTATTACAATTGGTGAATCCACCCTTAACCATCAGACATTTTACAGTTATAAAATACTCTGAGTTTTAGTGATTGGGTATCTTGATTATGGGCTACATAAAGCATACACTAGCAGCAATGTGTGCAGGTCTGCACATTAAAGTCATCAGTAAAATGTTTAATAATCTAGAAGTTATTAAGTCTTTTGAGCACAATACATGATTATAAAAAAGCTCGTCTGGTACTTGTAGGTTATCTCCACCCACCAATTTTGACAGAATATTTTCGTTAAAATTAACGAAAATATCACGACTTAACCAAACCATTTATCAACGGCGTAGAGTTGATCTATTAGTAAATAGTAAATACTATTCCAGAAACAAACAATGTTATAATTAATAATAGATCAACTGTACGCCCTCGATAACACTGGTATGCATCAATTTTGCTGTCAAAGGTTTTGTAAGTGATTCTTATAGAGTTTTTCCTGCTGATTTCGAAACTGCAATCCGTCTTTCTCAATCAGCTCAGGTTATCCGGCTATGGCCTCATAAGTAAAATAGAATTTTTCGTGATTTTGTCAAAGCGGAATTGGAACAGTAACATCTATCATCACTTGTTTCACTTGTATATATCTTTTTTTACTTTCAGGCATATAGATAAAATATTTCATAATGAATAGAGCGTGTAAAAATGATCCCAATAGATTCTGCTACATATGTGGGACGGTTACCATGCCAAATAACCAGTCCCAAATCACTAAATTTGTGAAGACAATGTATAGAGCATACTTTGGAATTAAGCTAGGGGACCAAGACAAAAATTTCGCCCCTCATATGTGCTGCAAGACGTGCATTGAAAATTTGAGAAGATGGAGCAAAGGCAGAGCGAAATCTTTGCCTTTTGGAATTCCCATGATTTGGAGAGAAGGAAAGGATCACGTGACAGATTGCTATTTCTGCATGACAAACCTCCAAGGTGGGCTTATAAATTTATTTTCTTAAATATTTTGAAATCCTCGTATGAAACTTGACATAATATTCACCATAATGTAATATTCACCATATATAGCATAATATTCACCATAATGGTAATCATACATTTACATATACATATTGTTATAGAAAATACATTTACACATACATATTGTTATACAAGTTACATTTACATATACATATTGTTATAGAAAATACATTTACACATACATATTGTTATACAAGTTACATTTACATATACAATGATTGTATATTTTCTTTCTTTTTCATTCATATTGTCCCCGAAGGGACAATATGAATGAAAAAGAAAGAAAATATACAGACTCCATCGACCTATTTCATATCTTACAGACCGCAGCCTTCCCTCACGAGCCGCCACTGTCTGAATGCTTCTTCTATTCATATGCAAGTTTTATATCCATGTTTCTGTGTTTCTATTTTCAGGAGTTAACAAGAAGAATAAACACATTGTTGTATACCCTGACATTCCTTCTGCTATGAGACCTGTACCCCATGGTCCTGGAATTCCAATACCCGACCCACCTCAAACCCTGGACTTCGATGATTCTGATGATGAATCAATGACCAATGCCAATGACCAGTCCAGTCGTATATACCTCAAAATACCGCTTCAAATGAGCCGAGGCCTCTCAACCAGGCCAAACTTAATGATCTTACCAGGGATTTAGGACTTTCCAAATTAGCTGCCGAGATCTTGGCTCACGACTTCGAGAGGACAACTTGCTGGCTCGGGAACAACATTCTCCTGGTATAGGAAACGAGAGGAAAAATTCTGCAAGTTTTTTGCAGTGCACGAAAATACTCTTCCTTAGTGTACTGCTGCAATGTTGAGGGGCTAATCGAATCCTTGGGCCTGCCATATAACGCATCAGAATGGAGGCTATTTATAGACTCGTCTAAACGAAGTTTGAAAGCAGTACTTCTCAACATTGGGAATAGGGTTGCATCAGTCCCTGTAGCACATTCCGTACAACTTACTGAGAGCTACGATAACATGAAAATTTTACTGGATGCTCTCGTATACGACCAACATAACTGGAGGATCTGTGGAGATTTGAAGGTAATACTAATATCATAAGTAAACTATTGCTATTGACTATGTTGTTTTTCCAAAGGTTATTTGAGAGCGTATAAGAACACTTAACTTCCCCACAGAAGTGATACAGTCCAATGCATAGATTTTTTTATCTGATAGAACGAAATTCTCTAAATTCTTTAAATATTTTCATTTTTTTTCAGATTGTGGCATTTGTATTGGGAATGCAAGGGGGATACACGAAATACCCATGTTTCCTCTGCAAATGGGATAGCCGAGTGGATGAGAAGCACTATGCACAACGTGAATGGGCATCCAGAGAGAATTTTGAACCTGGGTCGCATAATGTCGTTTCAGTGCCCCTTGTACCACCAACAAAAATTTTGCTCCCACCACTTCATATTAAGCTGGGCTTGATGAAAAATTTCATCAAATCAATGAATAAGGAGGGTTCAGCATTCCGATATCTCGAGAGTAAATTTCCTCATATATCTGATGCTAAACTAAATGCTGGGGTTTTTGATGGTCCTCAAATTCGAACTTTGATCAAGGATACTCAGTTCGAAAACGCAATGACTCCAACTGAGAAGAATGCCTGGCAGGCATTCAAATCAGTTGTCACTGATTTTCTTGGCAAGCGTAGAAGTCCAGAATACGAGTCCGTTGTCGAAAACTTGATGGAAGCTTTCAAAGCTCATGGGTCGCGCATGTCCATAAAAATGCACTTTTTGTGGTCCCACTTGGACTATTTTCCTGAAAATTGCGGGGTTATAGTGAGGAACAGGGTGAACGATTTCACCAAGATATCAAAATAATGGAAGAGAGGTACCAGGGAAACTGGGATATCAATATGCTGGCGGACTATTGCTGGTGTTTGAAGCGAGACGTGCCCGAAGAAAAACACAGACGGAAAGCCAAAAAAACTTCCTTCCTTCCTCAATAAACTTTTTCCATATTCATTGTATGAATAAAAGTATTTATTCACACAATGTTTTCATTTTTCACGAGTGTTCTTATAATATTACTCGTATCTACAGTGTTTAAGCTAAAAAAATCAATAAATTTGGGGATAAAATTGGACTTATAATAAATGGCAAATAGAGAAAAAACCTGACCTGATTGAGGAAAACCAATGTCATTTTCGAATTCAGCATGGTCGAATTATATAATGAGTTGAAAAAACCCTCACAGCAGACAAAAAAATTTCATATGCATACCAGTGTAATAGATCAACTGTACGCACTTGATAATTGGTTAGGTTAAGTCGTGATATTTTCGTTAGTTTTAACGAAAATATTCTGTCAAAATTGGTGGGGGGTGGAGATAACCTAGAAGTACCTTTTACTGATGACTTTAATGTGCAGGCCTGCACACATAGCTGCTAGTGTATGCTTTATGTAGCCCATAATCAAGATACCACACCAACAAAACTCAGAGTATTTTCTAAATGTAAAATGTCTGATGGTTAATGGTGGATTCACCAATTCTAATACAGTAGTTTAACATCTTTGCCAGGATAGGTACTAGAAAGCCTAGAGGTTAGAAATAGGTCAAATAAAATGCTGGGTATTATTAATAGGACTGTTAGTTGCAAAAGTAGGGCAGTCATCTGTAATTTATATAATTCTTACGTTAAGCCTTGCTTGAAATACTATCGCACTCATTTATTGTGGCAATTGCACTAAATTTGCTATATGTATCAGTTAATTTACCAAAAAGTCTTTGAGAAGAAGGTAGGCCTGTTTAAGCTGGCCTGAGACAACTGGGAATTATGTAGTTATTCACAAAAACTTATAAACCTATAAATTTTTAAACCAAACAATCCTGAACGTCGAACCGAATCCATCTGAAAAGGATTCCTGCAAAAAAAAAAAAAAAAAAAATATATATATATATATATTAATATATATATATATATAATATACAGAGAGAGAGGGGGAGTCTTGTATTTTGTGAAAAAAATTAATAAATGGTTGACAGAGGCCCTAAATGTCTTTAGTTCCAGTTTAACTCTATCCCCCTTGGGGCATTGGTTTCTGCGAGTATGTAGAAGAATTACGGCATTTGGAAGAGTGAGGCCCATGGTGTAATGGTATCGCATCTGACCAGCAATCGGAAGATCCCGGGTTCGTTTCCCGGGTGGTTACCTCATTTTTTCATTTGTTTCGTTCTCTCTCTCTCGTCATGCGCGGAATATCTCCTATACAAGCGTCGTTCTTTACGTTATATATATATATATATATATATACGTATATATATATATATATATATATATATACATTCAACTGCAAAGAACACGCAGTATAAATAACGTAAAGAACGACGCATATATATATATATATATATATATATATATACACATATATGTATATATATATATATATATAGTATAAAAATTTGTCTGAGCGTTGACCTCTCTTAATAAGAAAGTAACCAAGTGCGTGTTAAAAGCTGGAAGTGCAAAATTCATAGTTATAAACAATAATTTCCTTTTTAAACTATATAGCTACTTATTTTCTATGTAATTGACTTTTCTATTGCGTAATGGGAGGGTGAAAAAGCAAGATGAATAGAATACCTGAAAATTCCGTATATAATTGGTGAAAGATATGAATAAAGGCCTATTAATTTGAAATAGCATCCAAGTAGTAGAATCTGCAAAATGATGGAAAGCCTGTTAGGAAGACTGGTGATCAGCTTGTCTTTTAGCTCAATTTTAATTGCCATTTATAAGTGGGAGTGCCTTGGAATCCCCAGTCAGATCCTTCATAGTGGATGACCGTGAAAGACCCCAACTGTACTGTCCATAAAATCCTCATTTGAATTCTATGGACCTAGTACCCTCTTTGAACCAGAATGGACACAATGTTTAGCCAAACACTATACAGGACGCTAAACAAGTAGCATGAAAACAACCAATGCTCGAGAAAGGTCACAAGTGAGTTCATTTAAAGTATACCACAACACAAATCATAGATTTGCCTACTGGAAAGTGGCCTTGAAGACTGCTGAGGCAAAGACTGAACTCTTCTGCTACAGTGATCAGAAGTACGCCTGGAGATGTGTGGTAAAACAAATATAGAAAAACACCGCACCCACAGCCAAACATGATGGTGACAATATTCTTCTGTGTGCTGCTTCAATCCTTTTAGGGATTGATAAATTGGGAGAAATCAATGCAAATATAGATTCCTACAAATATGACAATATTCCAGAATAAATGAACAAATCTATCAAGACATGCCTGAAGAAGAAATGGGAACTTTCAAAATGGTTAGAATCTCTCCTGGGGAGTAGCTACAGGAAACTAATAGAAAAATCTCTCTTAATAACCAGCATTTTATTTACCGTATTTGTAATATTTCACACTCATTATTAGCAATAATTGAATAACAAATACAGAGCTAAATTTCATTAGGAGTTTGAATGAATAAACATGAAATATGGCGCTGTACTTAATCTTTTTTGGCCAGATTTAGCTGTTAATTAAAAGCACTGTCATTTTGTGAAATTAATGAAGAGAATCTCTTTCGTGGGGATGGATGAATCCTGTAAACTTCATAAAAAGTATAGGGGCAGAAATCTGCATCACTTTCCAAATTTTAAAAGACTGGTCCTTAATAGGCCTTTATTTTTATCTTTCACCAATTATAAATAGGAATTTTCAGGTATTGTATTCATCTTGCTTTTCCCCCCTCCCATTATCCAATAGAAAAGTCAATTACATAGAAAATAAGTAGCTACATAGTTTAAAAAGGAAATTATTGTTTATAACTATGAATTTTGCACTTGCAGCTCCACTTATAAAGTTGGATAGGCCTACTCATAATGTCTATAGCAAAGAGGATGGATTAATTTACATCATATCCTTTAACACCCGAATCCAGGACAAAAACTCACTGGACAAAAACTCACTGGACAAAAACTCACTGGACAAAAACTCACTGGACAAAAACTCACTGGACAAAAACTCACTGGACAAAAACTCACTGGACAAAAACTCATTGGACAAAAACTCACCGGACAAAAACTCACCGGACAAAAACTCACCACTTAAATGCAAAAGAGGACAAAAACTCACCAGACAAATGTTTTTGCGAAATACATACACTCTAGTCTGGATCTTAAGAGTTTAGACTCATTGTAGATAATATAATTACTCTTCATCTTTCAAATTGTTCTGTTTTTAACCAAATCGGTATACTAATGTAGTTTTGGTAACTGATTTCAAAAATAACTTTCTTTTTTTGGAGAAATGAAAAACAAACATGTTAGAACACCTTAAATAATTACTGGGTTTTTAACGAAAATATCATGACTTCACCTAACCAATCGTCAAGGGCGTACAGTTGTCCTAACCGGGCATTCAATTGACCTAACCTGGCATTCAGTTGACCTAACGGCATTAATTTATAACGAAAGATTGGTAGGTTGGTGAAAAATTAATATTGGTTGGTTAGTTAAAAACAGAACAATTTGAAAGATGAACAATTTGAAAGATGAAGAGTAATTATCTACAATGAGTCTAAAATCTTAAGATCTAGACTAGAGTGTATGTATTTCGCAAAAACATTTGTCTGGTGAGTTTTTGTCCGGTGAGTTTTTGTCCAGTGAGTTTTTGTCCGTGCCCCTTAACACCCAGCTGGTTACTTTCTTATTAAGACAGTTCAACGCTAAGACACATTTTTATGCAATATATATATATATATATATACATAATAGGGCACACCACATGCTTCAAGTTGTACAATGTACATAGTATTAGTTGATACGGAGCAAGTATAGTTTACGTCCCCCTAAACCACTAAACCACTCCACAGATACATCCAGGCTATAAAAGACTATGAACAGCATTACCCACTCTAACAGTGGCATTCACACCTCACACGCGGCTATCTGTCGCAGCCAAAATAATATCCCAACATATACACAACAAGCTAACATTCTAGTTAATCACTACGCAAAGATAAGTCACTTAAACAGAGACAACAACCAGAAACACGCAGACAGACAAACAGCCAGACACAAGAAAACCTACAGACTTGACACGACCATTACACCCTTCAATACAGACCAGACCACCAAGATCAAAAACATAAGAATTCGAAGGCTACTGGACCAGACAACATATATAACATACACCTTAAACACTTGGTCTCACAGGGAATACTAGCTCTCACAAATATCAGCATATATTCATACCAACACCTCATTATTCCTGACACATGGAAACAAGGTAAAATTATTACACTACTCAAACCAAACAAAAATCCAACAGAACCAGCTTCCTATAGACCAGACCACCAAGATCATTAAAAACATAAGAATTCGAAGGCTACTGGACCAGACAACATATCTAACATACACCTTAAACACTTGGGCCCACAGGGAATACTAGCTCTCACAAATATCAGCATATATTCATACCAACACTGTATTATTCCTGACACGTGGAAACAAGGTAAATTATTACACTACTCAAACCAAACAAAAATCCAACAGAACCAGCTTCCTATAGACCTATTACTTTACTATGCACACCTTCCAAAGTAACAAAAAGACTAATCTTACAAATCACCAACCCACACATACCACTATCACCTACTCAACATGGATTCAGACCTCACCACTCAACCACGATATTACTCACTAACCTCAGGCAGCACATCATGGATGGCATCAACTCCAGACGACCAGCTCAACGTACACTATTAGCAACAATAGACATAGTAAAGCATTTGATGCTATCCCATGCTTCCTTCTCATAAACAAAATACTCAACACAGACATGCACAATAACACCAAAAGGTGGCTGAGCAACTATCTTTCAGGAAGATACTCACATGTCACATTTAATGGCAAGTCATCCAAAAACAAGCTTTTTCAGAACGGTGTCCCTCAAGGCTCTGTTCTCTCACCAACACTCTTCAACTTATGCATTCATGACATTCCAACACCATAGATAACAAGCTTACCTTATCATCATATGCAGATGACATCACTCTAACATCCACCCACAACAACATCGACACCGCTACAAATAACCTACAAACATACATAAACAGTCAGCCAGACTCTGTATTCATTTATCAACCAGACTCCGTATTGAACGGACGCATTTCCTGAGCTCTCTGATATTGCATCTACTTTTGCATATTGCTGAGAATTTTAATTTTGGAAAGTTTTGAATTTTAAATACTTGCGTTTATATTCACGTTGTTATAGTTAAGTAATTGAATATTAGTGGTTTTTAGCGATTTAGAAGTTTTCATACCGTGCCGGCTTAATTTAACTTAAACTTGTGACGGTTTAAACTAATTTTTAACTGCGCGATTGCGTCGCAGAAAGCGTCGTGTTTTAGGTGTAGGGTAAACCGGTGGTATTCGGAATTTAAAGATTATAACTGCGGTCCTATGGCGATTACCGAGAGATCAGTTTGTTTCTTTTGCGAGTTAATGGAGGAAATAGTTGACATAAAACGCAGTGTACGTGAGGTAACGGAGAGATTTGCAACGCTTGATGAGGGCAGGGGTAGGGCTACGGTTGACGAAAGCCAAACCAATACTAACGTTGTAGACGTTAGTAATTTGAAGGGTGAGGTGCGTAAACTAGTTTCTAGTTTAGGTAGCTTGTCGGGAAGGTTGGGTAGAGTTGAGGAAGGAGTTAAAGTTGGTTCGATAGTAGATGGGGAGGGATTTAGAGAGGTTAAGGGTGGAGCTAGGCCGCGTACGTTATGTGATAGGAATCCTCCCCCCTATCGAGGTTTCCAGGGTTGACAGAGTTAGACAAAGTGGATAGGATTGACGTTGCCTCCCGTCACTATGTTGGTGACGATGGTAGGAGGCAAAGACTCGTATAGGCCGATACGAGAGTGCCTGACCTTTTGGAGAGATATAGGGGGTTAATTAGGACCCTGAAGGTGAGGTCAGATAGGTCTTTAGGCACGGGTTGGGTCTTAGGATTACGTCAAAAACAATATTTTTGAATAATAAATTAGAAGAGATTTGTGCTGAGGAAAATGTACCCTTCGTAAAGCTGTGGTCCGAATTCAGTGATCCTAGCCTTTTTATAAAAGATGGGGTGCATTTTAATGAAATATGTAATGCTAGGCTAGGTAGGTTAATAGACGAAAACATGCGGAAGCTGTATAGGTCCAAGCCTTCTTTAAACGTTGTGGGTCCGGGAAACGCGGGCCCGACGTGAAAAATAACTTAAACGTCTTTTATTGTAAAGCGCGTAGTATTAGAAATAAATTAAACGAATTTAAGGCGATAATTTATTCCGATATAGTTGCTATCACTGAAACGTGGTTAAATACCGTGACTCGGGACTTGTTGGGGGAACTTGATATACCGGGTTTTAAACTCTTTACTAATAATAGGTTACATAGGATTGGTGGCGACGTTTTGCTGTACATTCGTAATTCCCTTAGGGCTATCGAGGTGAAGGTAGATTTTCCGGCAGCAATTAATGCGATATGCGTTGAAGTTAGGGCGCGTAGTATTAGTTTTAATTTTGTTGTTTATAGACCTCCCGTTCAACCCTTCGACACATAGATTTTACTCGCTTCTTGGTAACTTTATTGACAATCGGAATAGTATAATTGTCGGAGACTTTAACTGCCCTAATGTTAATTAAGAGACTTTTACTGGTAATGAGGAGGGTTTGAGATTGATTGAGTTCATGTAGGATAATTTTTTACGACAGATAGTTACCGAACCAACGCGCGGTGACAATATTTTAGATTTGGTGATGACGAACGGCGAAAATATAGTCGATAGTTTAGAAGTAGGCGAGAGTTTAGGATGTAGTGATCATCAAATTCTTAAGTTATCGATAGAAAACACTAAGGATAGTAACGTAATAGAAGTTCCTGATTTTCGTAGGACTAATTTTGATAGTTTTGCGGATAGGATGAAAGTAGTGGACTGGGATAACATATTTATGGCTAATGACACAAATTTGCATTGGGTGGCGTTTAAAGAAAGTTTTAGGAATATTGAAAGGGAGTTTATTCCTCGTAGGCCCAAGCGCGCTAGAAATCATGGTAGGCCCAAGTGGTGGACTAGGGAAATAGGCGAGTTCATAAACGGGCGTAGTAGAGCGTATAGACTTAATAAGCGCAATGGCACGGCAGTTAACTTTAATAGATATATCGAGCTTAGACGTCAGGTTAAAAGATCAGTTAGGAATGCTAAGCGTAATTTAGAGATATTTATAGCTTCGGATAGTAAACATAATCCAAAAGTTTTTTGAATACGTTAATAATCGTAAGCCGATAAAAGATAACATAGGCCCTCTGGTGGATGTTAATGGCGCTTTGGATTCTGACGCTCAGGCGATGGCGGGTATTTTCAATAACTTTTTTGCTACAGTTTTTACCGTACAAGACGTAAATAATGTCCCCGACGTGGACGATATGTTCCATTTAGTAGCGAGACTATTTTGGATGAAATAACTGTTTACGAGGGTGAGATTGCGTTTTATATCGATAGGCTAAAAGTTAGCAAAGCTCCAGGCCCTGACGCTTTTTATCCCAGACATTTGAAAGACGTTATCGTAGGCCCTTTAACGAAGATTTTTAATCAGTCACTCGAAACGGGGATTATTCCTGAAGACTTCAAATTAGCTAACGTCACGGCTATTTTTAAAAAAGGCGACCGCGCAGTAGCTAGCAATTATAGGCCCATTAGCCTAACGTCAATTGTCGGTAAACTTTTGGAATCCGTAGTTAGGGATCGTATCATCGATCACTTAGAAAGTAGAGATTTGATTAATAGTAATCAGCATGGGTTTCGACGCCATAGGTCTTAACTAATTTGTTAGAATTTTATAACTAAATAGTGCGCGAATACGATAGGCATAGAGCGGCTGACGTTATTTAGATTTTAAAAAGACGTTCGATACAGTTCCGCATAGGAGATTAATTGCGAAGGTCAAAGTGCACGGTATACGCGGTCAGGTAGCTAACTGGTTAGAAGAATGGCTTCGTGCTAGGAGGCAGAGGGTCGTAGTTAGTGGTAGTGAATCGGGGTGGTTGGATGTAGGTAGCGGTGTCCCACAGGGTTCAGTGTTAGGCCCATTGCTATTCGTAATTTACATTAACGACATAGATGTATGTTTGACTAGTAACGTGTCAAAATTCGCGGACGATACTAAAATAGGCGGTAAGGTTGTTAACGAGGACGATAGAAATAGGCTCCAAGACGATGTAAATAGGATTAGGGAGTGGACGGATAAGTGGCAGATGCAATTTAACGTAGACAAATGTAAAGTTTTGCATGTAGGTTCTCGTAACAATAATTACAAGTACACGATGGATGATACAGAGTTAGCGAGCGTTGACGAGGAAGTAGATTTAGGCGTACGCGTATCTAAGGATTTAAAAGTTAGGGGCCAGTTCCTGGAGTCTTGCGCAAAAGTTAATAGGATGTTAGGCTTCATAGAGCGTAATTTCGAATTTAAATCGAAGTATATTTTATTGCCCCTTTACAAGTCCCTAGTCAGGCCTCATTTAGAATATGTCGTTCAGTTTTGGTGCCCGTATTTGCGCGAGGATATTGATAAGTTAGAAAGGGTTCAGCGTCGTGCCTCGAAACTAATTCCGTCATTGCGCAACAAGCCTTATGAAGATAGGATAAAAGAGTTAGACTTGCATTCACTCTTAACTAGGAGATTAAGGGGGGAGCTTATTGAAGTTTTCAAAATCGTTAATAACATCGATAACGTAAATTTTGACAAATTGTTCACTTTCGATAATAGCAATACTCGTAATAACGGGTTTAAGTTGCGTGGCAGACGTTTCATTACTAATATCGCTAAAAACATCTTTACGTTTAAATTAATTGATAAATGGAATAATCTTCCCGCGTCAGTCGTTCACTCTACCAGCGTTAATATGTTTAAGAACCGCTTACATAATCATTTTAAAGATATTAACGTTCTTTAAAATAAAAAAACAATTGGTAACAGGAGCTCTGGGGGGGGGGGGGTCGAGGATGAGTCTGTTGACGATTAATGCCAGCTTGACATGCTAGCGTGTGATGCCAGCAATAAAATTAAAAAAAAAAAATTAGACTAACATGAACGTAGATGTAGCTCGTAGAGTAAACTAACCCACCTTTTGTTTAACTTTACCTTCTTTTTTTTTCTCTTATCCTCTCCTTACATGCATGTCTGTAACACACTTTACTTGAATGTCTGTAGTTTGCATGGTATGACTGAGAGTTAAGACTGTGCTTGCATGGTTTGTAAGCGTTCTTATTTTACTTTTTTTCATCTTTCACCCCTTTCCTATTCTCTCCTACTATTTTTCTGACTTGTCGGCAGTGGCCGGCGGATGATGATGGTGAGTCTTTTTTCTCTTTTTCTGAATGAATGTTAACCCGTGTGATAGGTGTTGCTACTTACTTAACCCCTTATTTTCTTCTCTTAAACCCCTACTCTCTCCTTTCTCTCGGGCTAACTTTAGAGTGGATCTTAGGGTCTTTGTTAGCCTTAGCTTCTGTAGATCTGTAGAAGACTGACTCACACACAATAGACTTAAAGTAGCGCCCACAAAATAACCATCACCTTGTTCACAAGCAACACAAAAGAACACCAGAAAACTCCACAGATTACACTAAACAACACCAACATTCTGCACACTCACACGACCGAAATACTTAAGGTCACATACAACACATTCTTTTGCAAACCACATTCAGGACATTAAAAACAAATGTACGTCGACTTAACACGCTTAGGGTACTAACAGGCACAAACTTTGGACACCAGCAGGAAACAACATCACTCATATACGAACAATATATTCGCTCAGTTATGGATTATGCTAGCCCATGCTGGGCACCCATTATCTCAAACACACACACACAAACACCTTACAGACAATACAAAACAACGCACTTCGTATCATTACAGGATGCACTCAAACAACACCAACAGAACACAGAAGCAAAAATACTGAAAATTAGGGAATATTTAGACGTGAGGGGAACACAATTCATAGCAGCAGCGACAACTAACCCACAACACCCTTGCCACTACATGTACAATCATGCACCAACACCTCGCACCATTAAGGTAACACCAGACACATTATAACCAAATACTCCATTCCATACCACGCCTCACAGACATCACACAGTACAGAAAACAACACACACACACACACACACACACCTAACCAACAAAGCAGTGACACGGCTCGGTCCGAATGCGGTCTTAGGTGCGAAGCCGCCACCCATTAATAGGTCATAGATGAGCCTGAGCAGAGCGGATCGAGTTAACTTAGCATGATTACGATCTGGACATCACCCCAACTTACAGACATATGAACACATACTAGATAACTCCACAGACGAAACCTGCCACCTGTGTCAGGACACACCACAAACAAGTGAACACATTATGACAGATTGTACCCCTCTAGGACAAAATAGAAAACAACACAACATCACTAGTGCGCTGAACCTCTGATCCACTCCGGAGAGGGCGATCGGTTACCTGCGTGCCGCCAGCTTGCTCGAACAGGGTGGGCTGATCGGCTAAACAACAACAACAACGTCCCCCTGACGCAAAAGGGGACACAAACTACTCTAGGTCAAAGATGGGGAACGTATACTACACTAGGATCTTTAAGAAACATTTTTAAATAGAACCCATCACATAAAATGTTAAAACTAACGAAAATATTACGACTTAACCCAACAAATCGTTAATATATATATATATATATATAGATATATATATGAAAATTATTTCACGAAGGTAACACGTGAAAAATATTTATGATGAATAAAACCACGAAGGAAAGGAAACACAAAATGGTGCTCAAGCGCTTTCGTCTAATGACATCCTCAGGAACACTGAAGTACATAAAAAGGTTAAGCCTATATAGGTTACAGAAAGAAAAAAAAGAAAAATAAACATACATACACACACACACACACACACATATATATATATAATATATATATTATATATATATACAAATACATACATACATACATACATACATATATATACAATAAACAGAGAAGTAAAAATAATAAAAAATTAAAAATTAAAACCTAAAGGATTACCAGTGAGGCGTACAGATTTGTAAGGAAAAATATCGTTTAGCACAAGATCAAATGGATATAAAAATACAAATTTATACTGCTTGAACTCTGCCCGGGTTTTAACACAATGCTGCCTATGGTCAGGTTTCGATATATATCAAAAAAATAAAATGCAAATTAAAAGTTAATCGATTTTTAGCACAAGATCAAATGGATTATAAAAATACAAATTTATACTGGAACTCTGCCCGGGTTTTAACACACTGCTGCCTATGGTCAGGTTTCGATATATATAAAAAAAATAAAATGCAAATTAAAAGTTATAAAGTAGAAGACAAGTTTACCAAAGATTTAAGTTTTACCCTTCTTGTCTAAATCTGTTTTAAAGGAATTAAAACATAACAGGATCGAGTTGAGAAAGACCTTTGCTTATGTTGAAGTTATTTGGAAGTTGGATAATGGCAGACTCAAGATATTTCTATTAACAATGTTGCTTGAATGGAATAAAACTGAAGCATTATTCCAATCAATACAGTGGGCTAACTCTGACAAATGGACAAAAAGGGCACTGGACAACTGTCCTGTCTATACGGAATATTGATGCTGTTTTATACGGTGTGCAAATCCTTTCCCGTCTGACCTATGTAAAAGGAATCACATTGTTTACAACCAATTTTTAGATAATACCTGAATTATTGGTAGGGCTATTTTTTACTATGATATTTTTCACAATATTGTTATATGGAAAATACTACATTAATATCCAAAAGTTTAAGTACATTAGCAATGCCTAAAAAGCCCTGGAAAAATAGAAGTACTAAAATATTTTTTGACAAAGTACGAGTTAATATTGACACGATAGAAAGTTCGTTTTGCCTTGTTGAGACAAGATTCCATAAACGCAGATGGATAACACAAATCACTTCCAATACCGTTGATTTTTTCCAATTCGGCATCGATGTATTCCGGACTGGCGATCCTAAGGGCGCGGAGAGAAACATTGGATGAAAATATGCCCTTCTAGTGGGGTATCATGTCCCGAAAAGTGTACGTAGGACAAATTGTTTGTCGTTTTCCGATAGATACTAAACTTAAAACCTGGGCTTTCCCTATGTACACGCACATCCAAAATGGGATTGAATTGTCTTGCTCAACTTCTAAAGTAAACTTAATGGAGGGACTTGATCATTTAACTGAAGGAGGAAGCTATCCAGGTCACGATTCATGGGCCAGATACCACAAAATATCGTCGACGTACCGCAACAAGGGATGCCAACCCAGGATTCTCGGAATATAGGTAATTTCGAAAAACTCCATAAATATTGGAGAGGAGGGGCGAAAGGGGTTGCCCATAGCCATCCCAAAAACTTGTTGATAATACTCGTTATTGAAAGTGAATTTACAGTCCATTTTTCCAGGGCTTTTTAGGCATTGCTAATGTACTTAAACTTTTGGATATTAATGTAGTATTTTCATATAACAATATGTGAAAAAATCATGTAAAAAATAGCCTACACAATAATTCAGGCATTATCTATAAATTGGTTGTAAACAATGTGATTCCTTTTACATAGGTCAGACGGGAAAGGATTTGCACACACGTATAAAACAGCATCAATATTCCGTTAGAACAGACAGTTGTCCAGTGCCCTTTTGTCCATTTGTCAGAGTTAGCCCACTGTATTGATTGGAATAATGCTTCAGTTTTATTCCATTCAAGCAACATTGTTAATAGAAATATTCTTGAGTCTGCCATTATCCACTTTCAAATAACTTCAACATAAGCAAAGGTCTTTTTCAACTCGATCCTGTTATGTTGAATTCCTTTAAAACAGATTTAGATAAGAAGGGTAAAACATTAAATCTTGGTAAACTGTTCTTCTACTTTATTAACTTTTAATTTGCATTTATTTTTTTTTATATAATCGAAACCTGAAATAGGCAGCAGTGTGTTAAAACTCGGGCAGAGTTCCAGTATAAATTTGTATTTTTATAATCCATTTGATCTTGTGCTAAAAATCGATAACTTTTAATTTGCTTTTATTTTTATATATATCGAAACCGACCATAGGTAGCATTGTGTTAAAACCCGGGCAGAGATCCAGTATAAATTTGTATTTTTATAATCCATTTGATCGTGCTAAAAATCGATATTTTTCTTACAAAATCTGTACGCCTCACTGGTAATCCTTTAGGTTTTAATTTTAAATTATATTTTTTACTTCTCTTTATGTATATATATGTATTATGTATTTGTATATATATATATATGTATATATTATATATATATATGTGGTGTGTGTATGTATGTTATTTATTTTTTCTTTTTTCTTTCTGTAACCTATATATAGGCTTAACCTTTTTATGTACTTCAGTGTTCCTGAGGATGTCATTAGACGAAAGCGCTTGAGCACCATTTTGTGTTTCCTTTCCTTCGTGGTTTTATTTCATCATATATATATATATATATTTGATGGATATATAATATTTGATGGATTCTATTTAAAAATGTTTCTTAAAGGTCCTAGTGTAGTATACGTTCCCCATCTTTATATATTATATATATAAATATATATATATAATATTATATATAAATATATATATATAATATATATATATAAAATATATAAATATATATATAAATATATATATATAAATATATATATATAAATATATATATATAAATATATATAAAAAAAATAATATATATATATATATATATATATGTATTATATATATATATATATATATATATATATATATATATAAATAAATAAATATATATATATATATGATGAATAAACCACGAAGGAAAAAAGAAACACAAACGGGTGCTCAAGCGCTTTCGTCTAATGACCCGTTTGTGTTTCTTTTTTCCTTCGTGGTTTTATTCATCATAAATACTTTTCACGTGTCACTTTCGTGAAATAATTTTTCATATATATATATATATATATATATATATATAAAAATAAATATATATATATATTATATATATATATATCCCCCTCCCCGCGGGCGGTCTTTCTGGGGTGGATCGCCCGCGGGCTCCTGCCTACATGTGGCGAGGGGGGTCAGCCGCGGCTGGGGGCCCTGCCGGGTCCCCGCCCGGTTGCGAAGTGGACTTTTAGCATACCCTGCTATCCTACAGCCCCCTCTTTCCTGTCTTCCCCTCTTTACCCTCTTCCTTGCCCCCTCTGTTTTTTCTGCTTTCTCTGTTCACTTCGCGCGCCCCGTGGGCTGCCGGGGCTGGTCGCTGGGGGTCTCGCCCCATGGCCGGGGCCGGACTAAGTTGGCTGGTAGGGTGCCCAGGCCTGGGACCCTGGGGGGCCTTGGTCTTTGCTGCCGGCGGGGGAGAACTCTCGACGCTGCAAGGGCCCCTTTTGAAACGGGGGTACCTGCATGGGACGAGGCACCCACCCCCCGCCGGCGTGCGCTTGGTCCCCTTGGGCCCCGGGTAATCGGTTCCCCGCGGCCCCGGGCGCGAAACTACAATAAAAATTTTCTATGGAAACACTTACAACTCTAATGGACCTCGTTGACGACCCGGCTTGTGCATCTGACCTCCCTCTGACTACCTCTTTGGACCGTGGGTCTGGTAAGGGCAGTCGGCAGCCCTCGCCCACCCCGTCTGCTCTTCTTGCCGACGCCTCCTCTCCCTCTCTTCCCCAGGCTCGTGGCGCCGCTGCCCGACCCCCGCCAGTAGCGGATGGACCTGCAGTGGACCCCCCGACCCCTGGATCCCCCCATATTCCACGTCCCGATAGGGACCCACCTGCTTTTTCGCCCTCAGGTGGGAGGCCCGCGGCCCCGGTCGCCTCCCACTCCGGTCGGGCCTCATCGCCCCCGGCCCCCTCGGCCCCTGGGGGACGTGGGACCCGACGTCGCCGTCCGCCTTTCTCGTCTTCTCGCCCCCTCGAAGTTCCGGTGGTGTTTGGCCAGACGGCTTCACTCGGCCTTAGGACGATGGACAAGTTCCTCGTCCTCCGCCCCTCCTCCTCCAAGCCCCTCCCCACTAACCACGAACGTCTCTTTCGAGCGATCCATGGGAAGACGGGGACGGCGCGTTTTGACCTTCGGCCTCAGAGGGATGGCTCCATTTTGATAAGGTCGCGTTCCTCTGCCGAAACCTCCTCTCTGCTCGCTATCCCCGATGTCCTGGGCTGCGGGATCACGGTGACTCCCCACCCCCGCCTCAATCAGTGCCAGGGCACAATTTACGCTGCTCGTCTTCTACCCATCCCGGTGGAAGACCTCCAGATTGACCTCGCCTCCCAGGGTGTTGTGAGGGTGTACCGCTTTCCCGACAGATCGCGGTCCCCAACTGCCCCTTCTCCTCGCCTGCTCCTCACTTTCGACTCACTGGTGCCCCCCGTTTCGGTATTCTGGGGCTTTGGTGAGAGACGAGCGTGCGAATTCTCAGTACGACCATACGTGCCAGATCCTACGCGCTGTTTTCAGTGTAATAGGTTTGGCCACGTGAGCAGCTCCTGCCGTCAGCCGGCCCCGTTGTGTGTCCGCTGCGGCGGCCCTCCCCACCCCTTGCCCTGTACTGCTCCGCCTTCCTGCACCAACTGCCATGGACCACACCCTGCTTCATCCCGCTCTTGCCCGTCCTTCCTCTTTGAAAGGGAGGTTCGGGCCCTCTGTTCATCAGAGTTTCTCAGCGCTCGGGAGGCGCGGGAGCGGTTGCGTGGCGGCGAGGCCCGGCGTGGTGCCTCGTACGCCGAGGCTCTCCGTTCCCGGACCCCGTCCTCACCGGCGGTTCCCAACGCGCCTCCACCCACCGTGTCCGCTACTCCCAGTCCATCCTCTGCCGCCCAGCGGACTCCTACCGCGGCTCCCCGTACTACCAGCGCGTCCCCACGTGCTCCCTCCGCGAACGCCGATGCTTCGTCGGCAACCCCCCCTGCCCCTTCTACGCCCTCTCCACCGGCGCCTTCGGCCACCCCCATTCCGGATCGTGACCCGCCGTCACCCACGCGGGCCGCACGACGGAGGGATAGGGGCCGCAAGCGCCGCGCCAGTGGTGACCCCGAAAGGTTCGACGCCATAAGCCTCGCATCACCTTCCTCTCCTAAACACAAACGCCCCCTTCGCCCTACCGCCCCGGTGTCCTCACCGTCCCCACTGCGCAACCGTTATGCACGCTCCCCCCTGGGGTCCCCGTCGGCCCTCGTGGTGGGGGCTGAGATACACCCCTCTCCGGCCCGGTCGATGGACCCACTGGAGGGGGAACTCGCCCGCCTGGTCGGCGTGGGTGGGACGTGCACGCCCCCGCGTTTGACCCGCCCCATCTCTCTCCTCGACCTGCCAATGCCTCTGGGTGAGGTATTATTTTCCACTCCCCCTCGTAGTCCTGCCTCCCCCGCACCTCCGGTGAAGGGAGGGGCATTCTGGATACCTCTCACATCCCCTTCTCTGCATCGCTCTCCCCCGGACGTCCGGGAGACTCCTCCTCTGGAGGACTTGCCGGCGTCTGGTTCCACATCGCCCCCTCGTCGGGGGGACCCTCGCCTTCGCCCTCGTTCGGCGTCCCTCACTGAACTCCGGGGCTTTCCGATTCCCTCTTTAATCTCGGGCCGCCCGATCGGCCCACCCACCCCATAATCATCCTTTACGCTGACCTTCCTACCCCTCCCTATACCTCGCTCCTGCAGTGGAACATCCGCGGGCTCCTGGTAGGCCTCGAGAGTCTCTCCTCTCTCCTGGCCTCCAGGTGTCCGGCGTGTTTCTGCCTTCAGGAGACGATTCTGGGATCCCGTTCCCTCCCTCGAGTGTCCGGTTACTGCGGGCTCCCTTCCCCGCCTCTCGATGGGGCGGGGAGGGGGGCGCCGCGGTCTTCGTGCACCGCTCCGTCCCTTTCCGCCCCCTCCCGCTCCGTACAGTCCTGCAAGCTGTGGCCGTGCGCCTTTTCTTGGGGCGCCAGCTCACGGTCTGCTCTCTTTACCTCTCCCCTAACGTACGCCCTCCACCCGATTCTCTCCGTGACCTAATTCTCCAGCTTCCCCGCCCTTTTCTGATTCTCGGGGACTTCAACAGTCGGGACCCGGCCTGGGGGGACGTTTGCTCCACCTTTCTCTCCGGGACCCTTCTCTCCCTTATGGACGAGCTCGAGTTCACCTTTCTGAACGATGGCTCCCCAACCTGCCTTCACTCGGCCCATGACAGTTTCACCTGTATCGACCTTTCCCTGGTTTCCCTCGAAATCGTGACGGAGTTCACCTGGGAGGTCCTGCCGGATTCTTCCGGCAGTGACCATTTCCCAGTGTGTCTTACCCCGACCCGTCTCCTCCCCCCCACCTCTGTCCGCCCGCGCTGGCTGTTCGCCCGAGCAGACTGGGCCTCATACGCGAGGGGCACGGCGATCTCGCCATCAATTCCTGCCTTTCCCTCCGTCAATGAGGCCCTCGCCTTCCTCGAGAGTAAGATCCTCTCGGCTGCCGCCAGTTGCATCCCCCGTACCTCTGGCTCCCCCAGACCGCGAAGCGTCCCATGGTGGACCCCAGAGTGCTCCCATGCCGTTCAGGAGCGGCGCCGTGCCGGCCGCCGCTTCTACCGGACCCGCCAGCTGGAGCACAAGATAGAATTTCAGCGCCTGAAGGCAGTGGCCCGTCGGGTCCTGAAACTGGCCCGGCGTACCTCCTGGCGGAGTTACGTGTCCGGGATCTCCTCCTCGACTGCCCCCTTGACTGTTTGGCGCAAGGTGCGTAGCTTTGAGGGGACCCGTGTCCCCCCTCGACCCCCGGTGCTTCGGGTCGGGGACGACGAGTTCGTGTCCGATCCGGAGGCCGTCGCGAACGCACTCGCGGCGCACTTTGCAGCCATCTCCAGTTCCGATTCCCCCCACTCCCGCCGCGACCCACCGGAATTTCCACCTCATAGGAATGACCCCTATAATCACCTCTTCCACATGACAGAGCTTCGGGAGGCCCTCCGCCCCCGACGCTCCTCCGCCCCCGGCCCCGATAATATCCCCATACCTTTTACGGCACCTCCACCCCTCTGCTCTCAGCTTTCTACTGGACCTCTATAACCGGATTTGGTTGGAGGGTTCATTTCCGGACCGATGGCGTGAGTCCATCGTCGTCCCCATCCCGAAGCCCGATAAAGACCCCTCACTCCCGTCGAACTATCGCCCCATTTCCCTACATGCTGTGCCTGCAAGGTGATGGAGGCGATGGTCGCCTCGCGGCTGTCCTTTACCTTGGAGGCGAGTGACCAGTACCCTGCTACCCAGGCTGGTTTCCGGCGCTTCCGGTCTACCACCGACCCCCTCCTCTCCTTAGCCATGACGTGCAGGAGGCTTTCTCCCGGCGTCAATTTGTACTCGCCGTCTTTTTCGACCTCCAGAAGGCCTACGATACTACCCGGAGCGCGGTCTTCGACTGCTTACGCTCCCTGGGTTTCGTAGGCTTTCTCCCTCCTTTATTTATAACTTCTTGTCCGCCCGTTCTTTCCGCGTCCGCATCGGTTCTGCCCTCTCTGACCGCTTTCCGTTGGAGGGGTGTCCCTCAGGGTAGTGTCCTTAGCGTCTGTGTTTCTCACTCGTGATGAACACAGTCGCTACGGTCCTGCCTACATCCGTTCGTAGCTCCCTCTATGCCGATGACCTGGCTATCTATTGCTCTGGCCGCCTCCCGTCTTTGGCTGAACGTCGGCTCCAGCTAGCCATCAACGCGGTGGTTCGCTGGGCGTCCTCGGTTGGCTATGCTTTCTCACCCTCTAAGTCTTCCAGTATGCTTTTCCGTCCTCGGCGCCTCCGTCTGTCGCATACCTTCGCCCTTACCCTTGCCGGCACTCCTCTTCCCCTCGTCCCATCCGTTAGATTCCTGGGTATGACCCTCGACGGATTTTTCGGTTGGGTTCCACACCTTAGGCGGTTGCGGCAACATCTCGCCGCACCCTCTCCCTTTTGGGTCATCTGTCCCACACGACCTGGGGGCGGACAGGCGTACTCTGCTGCGCCTGTACACCTCCCTGGTGCAATCCCGTCGACTACGGCTGTGTGGTCTACAGCTCCGCCTCCTCTCCGGCACTCCGTATGCTGGATCCTCTTCTCCACCGTGGCCTTCGCCTGGCGTCGGGTGCCTTCCGCTCGTCCCCTGTCGCTAGTCTTCAGGTGGACTGTGGACACCCCCCCCTGCCCCTTCGCCGGGGCCTTCTCATGGCGAAGTGTTACCTTCGCATCTGCCGCCTCCCGAGTCCCTACTCTTCTCCGCGATCTCCCAGGCGCTACCCCGGCCTGACACGTGGCATTTCGCTGCCTCTCTGGCCGAGATTTTCTCGTCCCTGGGGATCCCCCCACCCTCTATTCTGCCGTTCTCCTTCGATCTGTCGCCCCCCTGGCGACCACCCCTATCTGCCGTTGCCAGGCGCTCCGTGGCCTGCGTAAGGAGTCTCTTCCTGCCGTCCTCCGGTCTTCTTTTCTGGCCCATCTTCCCGTCCATTCGGACGACGTTCCCGTCTACACCGACGGCTCGCGCTCCCCTGCAGGTGTCGCGGCCGCCGTCTTCTCTCCGTCATTGTCACCTACCTCCCGGGGTATCCCCCTGCCGGTTCAGGCCTCCATCTTTTCCGCGGAGCTCTTTGCCCTTCTGGAAGCCCTCCGTCTGGTATCGGGTTGTTCGCGGTCCTCCTGTACCATTTTTTCGGACTCTCGCTGAGCGCCCTTCAGCGCTCGAGCGCTATGATTCCCCGGACCCCCTCGTACGCCTTATTCAACAGGAGTACCATGTCCTGCACACCATTCACCGGATCCGGGTCACCTTCTGCTGGGTTCCCGCCCATGTTGGTGTTTCCGGTAATGAGGCGGCGGACCGCAGCCGGTCCGCCGCCTCGCTGCCTCCCCTCCCCCGCCCGCTCCCCTTCTCAGACTATGTGCAGGTCTTTCGTTCCTTTTACGACCGCATGTGGCAACAGTCCTGGGACGATGCCACCGGAAATAAACTCTGGTCCATCCGCCCCCGTCCTGTCATATTGGGTGTCCTCTTTCCACCGCTCCAGACACAAAGAGGTCGTCCTTGCGCGGCTTCGCATCGGCCATACGCGCCTCACGCACGGCTATCTTATGTTCCGGCAGGAGGCTCCTCGTTGCGCCTCCTGCCAGTCGCCCCTCACCGTCTCTCACATCCTTGTGGAATGCCCCACCCTGTCGTCAGTACGTCGTCGCGCCTTCCCGTTCCTTTCTGATTTCCCCCTCCCCGAACGTTTACGCCTTATGCTCGCTGAGAGCCCTCTCTTCTCGCTTGACCGTCTTTTCCTCTTCCTCTCCCAATCTCGCATCCTA